>JAQGAZ010001936.1:0-22477 GCA_034692225.1 Polydesmus complanatus | reverse complement strand
CCCCCCCCCCCCCCCCAAAGCTGAAGCGCAAACTCTTTATATGCGCATTTATCAAACTTTTTGAAAAATAAGGTAACGCATTCTATTTTACGGAAAACTCAAGCGCGCATTTTCCGAGGAAATTCAATAGTGTAGAACAAATATTTCATTGCACTTTTGCTGTTGATTTTTTAAACCGCAAAATTTTGACTTTTACGTTTCTAAATATTTGCGAAGGAGTAAAACAAACTTTGATATACGATAACTTATAAAGAAACATTCAACTTACGGTATGAGGGGAGAAAAAAGTATAATTCAACTAAATGCTAACTAATAAAATTGTTAGCGTTCTAGTTTATAAAATAACACGTACAAGGTGGGTGAACCTTACATTCTAAAAAGTATCTTACAAAAGTATGTCATTCAAGAATTAAAATAAATTTCACCGTATGAATAAAATATAATATCTCTCGTGTATTTCAACCGGAAAATTAATTTTGATACCGACTTTCAAAAAAAAAAAAAAAAGAAATATTGTTTTTAATTAATAAAAAAAAATTTTGCAGTAAAAAAAAAAATAATCTAATTTTTACATCCTTCAAAACCAACAAAAAAATTAATTTGTACTAATTTTCTTATAAAATACGGTTTTTCCCTTCTTTTAATGACGCTGAATGAGATTAAAAAAAGCACATTATAATACGCTTGTGAATATATTTCCACGCCAAGTTTTTTTCCAAATCCAATCAAAATTAATTGTCCAAATTTAACATAAATACTGAATAAAAACTTCTCAAAAACAATGCTCTAAAATCTTGAGTAAAATACGCCAATAATTATTATTCCAAAATAACGTGTACTTTTAAAGCTAGTATGACCACTCAGCCCCTTTATTTAATAACCACACCTCGTATAGTGTTTCCAGCCTACCCGAAAACCTCCCCACCACCGAAATAAGAGGAGAGGAACTTTCATTATTTTACTGACGCCACTTAACACGATGATGTATATATATATATTTTTTTAAGCAGCATTTATAATTTGTGAAACCAATCGCCTTTATAATATACATGTAACAAAAAAAAAAAAAAAAAAATTGATAAGAATCCAGTTCAAAATGCACAAACTGTGACCTGATACCACCGCGAATGCTTACACTCCTACTCCCTATTTTAAAATTTATTTCGTCATAAGAGTTTTTCGGGTACCTAAATCAATATGCGCGACCTCAAGCGGTGAAACAGCTGTTAAAATGTCCGCCAGCCAGCGAGATGGAGAGAGAGAGAGAGAAAGAGATAGCCGCTCCGGCGCACGTGCGCATGCGTTGGCGCGAAACGCCTAGAGGTCGCCACCATCTGTCGTTTTAACAAACAAACAGGAAGAAGAGAAGAAAAAAATAAATAAATATAAAAAAAGTATTGTAGACTACATAGAGAAGGAGAGATAGAGAGTGAAACATAGAGAAAGGGAAAATAAAAACAAGGTATAGAGATCGATGTTAACAGGAGCATCAATAACCGAAACGCAGGAACTGGCTACTTTAAACGGTGCTCGTCGCCATTTGCAATGATGAAGCGCCCTCGAACGGCAACTAGCGCATCATTTGTAAATGCAAAACTAAAAGTCATTTGTTAAAAGTTAGCTCTCTACACTAGCGTTTTAGAAAATGAATGAGATGAGAGGGGAGGGGGGACGAGGAAGGAGAAATACAGTACAATAGATGAAGACTAGTTTTGTGGCCTGCTATCCCCTGATCGATACGCGTTTGTCACGTGGTTATAGTTAAAATGGGCGTGTCCGAGGGTTAAGTTTGAGGTCATCAGTTGCTAAGACACATACACACACACACACACATGCACCTCCTAACTAAGTGCAACAACAGCAGCAGCGATGGTGGCATGCAGGCGAGCGAGCAAAGCAGGAGGAAGAAAAATAATATATAAACACAAACAAATAAAACAATTGAACAAAAGCTAAAAGCGTATAAGCATATAGGTAAGAAGACGTACAGAGGGAGGGAGGAGGGGGATAGAGAGAGGGCGCTGCGAACGATAACACGTGTTCGCGTGTCACTTCTCTCTCTTTCTATACCGAGTAGGAAAAGCCACCATCCCCCCCCCCCCTCCTACCTTACCCTACCTAATACTACTTCTACTAGTCGTACCGGTAGTAGCTTAACAAAATTAAGCCACGCCCACTCGCGCACGGTGTTTGTAGAAAAATTTTCAAAAGTAGAAATACATTAAGGCCACGCCCCCTCAATTATCAAACAGCCAAAAGAGAGAATGAGAACGCGCGAGCGAAATAACTTTTTTTTTCTTTTTTCCGTACTTTTTTTATTTTTTTTAAATAATAATAATAATAAAAATAATAAACCAATAATCGATATAAATAATCGATTTAAGTTGATTCGCAACTAACGCCATCTGTTTTAGATTTTTGCAACAAAGTGTAGGCGTTAAAAATATTATATTGTGTTGTGGTTACTTTTTTTTTTATTTTTAGACAGAGTATTATTATTATTAAGAGAGAGAGAGAGAGAGATAAAACTCACTTTTGGAGAAGATGCACCATCCTAACCTTTGACCTTGCTCTCTGCTTCGCGTTACGCACTGATTGTGACGTAATCACGTCGTCTGCAATGAAAGAGAGAGCAAGTCAACTCTTTTTTTTAACTTTGTATGTAAAAGTTTGCAAAAATTGCTCTTAACTTAAACTTAATTACATTTATTTCAGTGCCGAACGACAGACCGAAGGTCATGCATCAACTCTTTAGCCAAAGCTATCTCCATCTTTAAAGCTCATTTCAATCTCCCCCCCCCCTTCCTTTCCTCCACCCCTACCCCTCATCACTCCCCAAACAACAACATAATATATTATACAGAGTGCCTCCTCTCAGAATAATGTACAATATGTTACAGTAAAAGCGTTAACTTTTAGTAAGAAGTGTATATGGGTACGAGTACTAGTAGGAGTATTACTCGGTCTTATCTCCAGTACACGTATACGCTCTTGCTACGGTTAACACTTGTACTGTAGCATAATATTATACACACTTCAATCAATAAAAAATATGTTTAAATTAACGTTCAAATTTGATTTATTCAAACAGCAGCAGGGCAAAAGTTTTATAATATTATTAGTGTAATATTACAAAATACGAATGTAATGTACTACTGCAGCTATAAAATATTATTATTTCTAATCATTTCAGCTTCATAATGAAGTCAGTTATATTTGCTGTTAAGCTGCTACTTTGCTCGTTCTTATGCTTAACTCCACTTACAATGGCGTAAGAATTTGAATTGTCATGTTTATTATAAACAGTAAAGTTGTCTGTCGACGCAATAAAATGAAAATAAATAAATAAAAGAAGGAAATTAATTACTGTATTGTTAAAGCTGTAAAAAGTAAACATTTTTCTTCAAAAATACAATTTCTCCACTCCCCCTATAAATTTCTTTGCATGACGTCATAAGCATAAGAAAACCAAGCAAAATTCTCTAATATTAGCTATGTTTTTTGAGTGAAAAGTACAAATTTGCCATGTGCGAAATTTAAAACTTGGCGTAAAAATTACTGTTAATTAATCATAATTATTTTATAGTACAGTATTAGTGAAAGATTATGAAATAGGAGTACGAATATAAATAAAAAATCTACTAATTCTTTTTCTATTTTACAATTTGCAATTTGTGCATTTGTACAATGTAGTATCAAAAAAATAATCTTAAAATGTGGCTTGTGGTTCAAACGTAACATTTGGTTAAAAAAAAGTCTATAAATGAAACTCGTTCCATAACTTAGAGGTGCGCCTCATCGTTCTGAACGTCAATATTATTAGCAAAGTTTAAAGTTATAAGCAATTATTAGTATCAATGATGAGGATCTATGATAAATAGGAGCTAAGCAGCGTTTGGGGATGCTTCAGCAAGAGAAAACCAAAATCCAAAAAAAAAAAATGAAATTGCCTAAATTGGGTAAGTATGGACATGGATTTTGTTTGACGTGCTATCTAATCACATGTTTATGCTGAAGTTATAAAATTAATATCAAAATTTAAGATAATCTATTACGTATTGAAATCAAGTCGCAGTTCAAAAAAAGTTTCAGAGATATTTCTTTGTCATTGTATGCAAACATTCTTCAGGGATGCTCTGTATAATATATCTGTATAAAGGCAAAGACACTAACTGCTGGGGGAGAAATAAAGAACAAAAAAAAAAAAAATGAAAGCGTGATAGAGAGTAAAAAGGGGGGTTATTATTTCATTAACTGCATCAATTGTTTCGCGCAGAAAAATTTTTTTTTCTTAAGATATAAAAAAAAGAAACTCGAAAAAAATATGCGGGTGGAGTTTAAAAAAGAAAAGATGAAGTGCGAACCTACCCACCCAACCACCCTACATCTTACTATCCCACCATTTTTTTTGTGTGTGTACCCACATAGTAGTACACACATTACCAAACCCCCTTCTCCTTTTTTTTATATCTTCTAAAATAGAAGACGACGAAGAAGAGGAGAGAGAAGAAAGAAATCAAAAAGCCATAAAACAAAAATGGAGAGTGTTTTTGTCATCATCATTTTTCTTTCGATCCACCCCCTACATTCACCCCCCTCCCCATCCCCACTACCCCCTTCCTTACTACGTAACACCCACAGATAGATAGGAGATATGACAAAAGTTAGTTTATAAGAAATAATAAAGCTAATTTTTTTTTCTTCTTATATTTTTTTTTTGATGAGAGTTGCACTAATTGAAGGGTTAGTTTGATAATAATTACTGGCTGAGTAATAATAATCTCCTACGCATTTATCAACTTCGTTCTTATTAGTTATTGGAATAGACGACCTAACCTTCTACGCAGTTCAACTTGGAAGAAGAAGAAAAAGAATCAAAAAAAGAGTGTCATTTTCTTACTTTATATTGCTTGGTAATGTAAAAAGTTATGCTTGGTTTAATCGAAAAAAAAGTTGAATTAATAAACAAAACTCTAAACATAAAAATTAGAAATTTGGCAAATTTCACTGCTAAAAAAATATAAATTTTTTAGGTACCAACTTTCGTATCATTACGTCATCGTGTATTTTTTTTTTTTTTTTTTTGTAAAAAAAACTTCTAGAATTTCTAAAAATTAGTTCTTTTTTTTTTGATTTACAGGTAGGCCCTATATTTTTTTAAAAAATATATAAAATGTTAATACAGTACAGTATTCATTTTTCAACATTTTTATTTAAAAAACTTTTATTTTATTGATTCTCCATAAACTATTTTCATTAAAGTTTTGTATAATATTATAATTTTTCTAAATTCTGTTTATAAAACTGCATTTTTAATAGCTGTACACAAGTCTTCGCAAAAAATAAAAAAAATTCCCATAATTTACATTTTTTCAAAAAAATGCATTTTACCTATAAAATACTTTTGCATACGCCGCGTAACGCAATAATTATCGCCAAAAAATAAATAAACAATATTATTCTCCCCGAAAAATTCTTAAAAAGCCACACTCAAGGCTAATCATTCCGCATTAAAGAGACAAAACTCATCAGCTTTCCCCTTAACTTTCAACATGTAAAAATTCTCCAAAGATTTCTCTCTAATTAATACTCGGAAAAAAAAAAAGATAAAAAGATCAAATTACTCGTGTAAATACAACCAAACATATTCATCGATTCCAAAGTCTACGAGAAAAATTCGAATTAATTTTTCAAACAGGATTAACACCTCCCGCCTAAAAATGACGTCATCATTCATTATCAACGCGCAGGTGTTATGTGCGTGCGCCGTTTCATCAATCATGGCGGAAAAAAAAAAAATCCCCCAATGCCTGTGTGGTGGAATCGTGTGCGCCCGGCTTAACGTGGAGAAAAAGGAACGCGTGCGATTTCCCCTTACAAAGTGTTCTTCCCCACAGGCAGCGTTGCATCACTCCGCCTACTACTACCTTCAAGGGGCAGCAGTAGCAGCAACAGCAGCAGCAGCCCAAACTCCCAGGGATCCAATGGACGTTGGCCTGAACGCTCCACTACCACTTACTGGGGTCATTTCGGCCAACATATTCTCTCAAACCCCAAGTACTCTCTCTACCCACTACAAACATCCAGAATAAACTAATCGCTCTATCCCCTACTCACTCGGAACAAAAAAAAACTACCGCACAATTTTATTTAACCCATTAAAAAATTACGTCATTAAATCTTTTTTTTTTTTTTTAATATAAAATACTCAAAATCAAAAAATTATAATAAATTCAGACAGGAAAAAAATAATTTTTTGAGCCTTAGAACTAAATTGATACTATAGCTAACGTTTATATACAAGTTTCCGGCTAAAATATGCGACTTTATTTTTCATCACTAGAGGGAAAGAGAGTAAGGGATGTTGATCGTTCAACCGTCTTCACATTCTTTTGTCTTAAGGGCAATTAAGTATAAGAAGAAGTAAAAAAAAAAAAAAGAAACAGCGAGAGAGAAGCAAAAAGATGTTGAGATGTCATATGCTAAGAAAAAGAAAGAAAGAAAAAGGAAAGACAGAGAGATGGAGAAAGAGAGAGTGGGAGAGGGAGAGAGAGAGCGTTTTACTTCGCTCGTCACACAGATAAACCTCGTTAAATCTTCATGCCACCCTTTCCTTTTTAACTCCCCCACCCACCCACCTACCCATCCACTCACTCTCACTCACTCACACGTACACTCTCACATACACACACACACACAGAAGATACTAGTACACCTTTGCTCAACTTATCGTTGATGATTCGATTCGGACCTATTAGATAAGTCACGCCCATCCACAAAAATAATTCAATTTTAATAATCATTTTATTGCCTTTATTTCAATTAATAATAACCAACGCCATCCTTCATTTTAAAACACCTATTTTCTTCCTTTTCATCCTATTTATCTACACATATATATTCGTATATACTCTACGTATACATATGTATGTATATATCTAATTTTTTTTCTCTCTCTCTCTCTTTCTAAATTGTAAATGGCAGCTTTTGGTTCTCAGCAACTTTCAAAGATAAATGATACACACACATACTTTATTTTATATTTGGGCACATTGCCAAAGCAGGTGTTGCACTTGCACACGCGTTCCATTCTTTACACGCATGCGCAGAATAGGCCACGTTGGTAAAGCTTGAGTGAAAGAGCGAGCGAGCGAGAGAATGAAAAGAGAAGCGAACAGGAGGGAGGGGGAAATGATGTCAGTGAAGTTGCTAGGCGACCCTGGCAAAAGCTCGAAGGGAAACAAAAGTGGAACCGCACACATCCCTCTACCACTGCCACCACCCCATCCCAACCTTTCTCTCTCTCGCCTCCCACTATCCCTCACTCCCTCCCACTCCCCCTCAACAGCCGCAAAAATGAAGAAAACAAAAGCCCAGCCAAATGAATATGCACCCATCACCAGTTTGCTTCTACGAAATACACTCCATTACGTCACACAAAATGGTGTCGGAACGCTGATAACGAACATGCGCATGCGCCTACGAAAAATCCTCGTCAACGCGATAAGTGCGACGAATAGAGAGTGGGGGAGATGGAGAGAGAAAAAAAATGGGAGTTTTGAAAAATATCGAAAAATTAAAATGCGAAATTTAATGTAGATTTCGAAAATGGTCGTTTTATATTAGTCGAAAGCGTATAAACAAGAATGGGTGTAAATATGGTGAGTCACGTGGCCACCCCAATAGTGTATAGCAGCAGCCTACTTATGTCATCCTGCCGACTCCACTGGAGACCGAAAACTCTAGCAAAAGTGCAGCCCTTTAAGTTAGTTGCCATGACGACCGGTGTTTGTGTTCTCAAAATGAATGAAAGAGTGAATGAGGAGGAGAAGGAGGAGGGATATCCCTTGGCCTCCATTGCCAACACAACAAAATTCTACTGTATTCCATATCAACTCTTAAAAACCTTTTCCTACCTACCTACCCCGCTTCTTTTATTTAGACACATGTATAGGAGAAGGAGGAGCGGGAGTAGGAGAAAAATAAGGGAAAGGAAGCGAGAACTGTACTTCCGATTTAGACGAAGGTGAATGGAAATGAAATTAACGTTCGACATCGCAAAAAATATTATTATCATGTAAGCCCCACACAGTATACTGTACGTCATAGTATACCGGTATATCGAAATTTAAAAGTCAATTAAAACTTGTTAAACGTATGCACAGTGTATATTATAACGCGGATAAATAATGCTCAAAATGAATTCCAAATTAATAAATAAAAAGCTGGGAAAAGTTTTTATGTTTTTGCTAAGATTTATCGAAACTATAAAAATAATAATATAAAATTTCGAAATTATTAAATGATATGTAAGCCGCAAATAATCATCGACAATCTTAACAGAAATTTCTTTGAATTACATAATCGCCTTCCTTCACTTGCGCGGATTCTTTGCACGCTAAATATGCGGCAATCGAGTTTTTTCTTTGGTCATTCAACTTTCAATTTACGCGAATAAAACTTTTTAGCGCGCCATTTCATTTCCCTATTTTCCTAAATAATATTCTATGATTATTCTACTACATTCATAGTCATCCATCAGCGCGGTTGGTTTTTGGTGACTAGAACCTTCGCGGAAATAAATAATTAATTCTGCTTTACCAATACTAATACAGCCTAAATAAATAAAATTTCTAAATGTAGCAATAATTATTATTGTATATTATACTGCAATCAATTAAATACATCAATACAGTATGTCAATAAACGAAATCAATGCATTAAAAAAATCGCTTTAAAAAGAATCTTAACCGCCATAAAAAGAAAAACTTCTCGTGATAGTTAGTACATTGCCAAAAAAAAAAATTATAATAGAATCTCTCAATTAACCGATTTTTCTCAAAAACTCGGATTATTGGAACATTGTTCAATCCAATAAAAAAAACAATGTTTTATTTAAAGTAGATAACAATTATTTAATAAGTCTAATTAATTAAATTACTACAGCTAATACAAGACCTATTATTTATAATAATTGTTTAACTTGTTAAAACTCAATTTTTGCGGGAAAAATGTCTACGAAAAATAAAATACTGTAATTACAATTCGATTTACTAAAAACTAGGATTATCGGAAATCGGATTACCGAGACTCTACTGCATTATTATAATAATTGTAAGCAAACTTTTATCAATTGTAATTAATTAAAGTTAAATAAAAAAAAACTAAACAAAACGTTAAATAAAATTGTTTTAAAATAACAAACAAACAATAAATTTGATAATAATTTTCGTAATTCAAAGATCAATATAAAACTTATACCGGTAATAATTATTATGCTTATTTATGAATTCACATTAAACGATAAAATTACAGAAGAATAAGAACGGGGAAAAAAAAAAACTGTGGGTTTTCGCTTCATTACGCTGTATTAAGTGCTTCTCAACGAAAATGATATTCAAAATAAAATTAAAAAAAAATAAAAAAAAGTCTGGTCACTTTTTGTTGTGTGGTCCGCCATAATAATAACAATGGCGTTGTCCTCTCTCTCTCTCTCTCTCTCTCTCTCCCATTCTCTCTTTCACTCGCTGCTGCTGCTTTTTTAATCCACTGCTAATTTTTTTCTATTTCCATTTTTCATTCTGCGGTTGGGCTAGTTAAGGCCAGAGCTCTATTTGAATGGGAGGGTGTTAAGTTAACGTTTCCATAGCAACCAACAGGGGTAAACATCTCCTCCCACCCTCCTATGGGATGGTGAGTAAGACAACAAAGCCTCTCTGGGCTCAAAAAAATATTATATTTTTACCTCTCTCACTCTTTCATGTTACCTATCTATTATATTTCTTCACCTGCTAATTAATCGCCATTGCGCTTTTCAAATGGAGAAAATTTAAGTTTTACTGAACTCCGGCATATAAAAAAAAAATGCAAAAATATATGTCTATATATTTTATTCGTTGGAATAAGAATATTAAACTTTCTTAAGCTAACTTGCTCTTTTGAGAAAAGAAAAGTAAAAAAAATATTTATCAATAATTCGGAGTCAAAAGCGCGGTGTGAGAGGTCAGATGTTGCCAAGGTAACCAAAACATCAACATTAAGTAGGTGTACCCAGAATCCACAAGTTAATTTCGTCGAACGAAAAAGAGAAAAATAGAAATAGGAAAATAGAAAACAAAAAAAAAAAAAAAATTTACAAAAAAAAAAAAAGAAGAAGTAAGCAACTAAACAAAAATAATAAATGCGTATTAAATTTCATCGTTAACGTCACTCGATATGAAGTCGCTCGCTTTTTAAACGTTATCGTTAAATTAGAAGGTAACATACCAAAAAATATTATACGATATATAATAAAGAAATAAGAAGAGATAGATAGAGAGAGAGAAATATAAGAAGAAAAACATTGATGGAAAAGTAAAGTTTACCTTTGGGAAAATGTGAAGTTCCTCTCGGACAGGGAATCGAATGATGATTCGGCTGCTGAGCTTGGGTCTGTTGTTGAGGGTGACTTTGTTGCTGACCCCACTTCACATCTTGACTATCTACATTGATTAGAAAATAGTATCAGTGCTATGTCAAAAAAAATATATATATCGCAATACAAATAAAAACACATATACGCAGTATAATACTGTACTAATACAAACGCGGCGTTCAAATAGTTAACAAAAGCCAACAAGAGCGGAGAAATCGAACAAAAACGCCGATGGAAATTTTTACAAAAGCCACTTTTGATCGAATTTATTAGAGAAACACACACACTCCTCGCCTATCCGCTCTTCTTTCCAGAATTTGACCGATAAAATAAAAAGGCGGTGAATGTTACGCCGAGTTAAACGGAAATCGAAACAGAAGAATCATAAAACGATCCAATAAATCTCTATGTTTACAACTTAATAATTTAATTAAACTTAATAAGACCGTTTTTAAGACCGTTAAAAAATGTCATCGTTAAATATGTGACGTCATTGTTAAGTTTTTTAAAGCTTAAAAAAAAGCTGTAAAAATGTGGTTTGCACATTTCTTTTAAAGTTTTGACATTTGGAGTTAAAGTGAGACGTTTTGATTAAGCGTCTTTTGGCTGCAAAAAGTTAAACAATGACGTCACATATTTAAGAAAATATTTTAAGGACCTTAAAAAAGATGAAGCATAAACTTTTTAATTTTGTTAAATATACTGTATATATATGTACAGTACTTTTTAAGCCCTAAATATATATACAGTACTCATTTTTAATAAATTTAATTTTACGACTACCCGTATTGATTGATTTAATTTTAATATTTTTTTTGCTATTTTATTTTATTTTCCGAGTATTGATTTGTTAAGTTTAAAACAATTTTAAAATGCTATTATTCATTTTTAATGTCCTTAATCCATTTAACTGAATTCTATTTTAACATTATGAATTGTAAAGGAATATGGGAGTTGTACAGAGTACTTAAGGCAACTGAAACACAATTTCCTTTTTTTTTTTTAAGTTGAGAAAAACCGATAATAATTTTATTGATTAGTAGCTGAATAGAAACTTTATACTCATTGAAAAGGTCAGTGCGTAAAAATAAAAAAAGTGAAATAAGAATAAAATGTGCGGTTTTTTAATGATAAACAATTCAATGTTTTCGCCTCAAAATTTAAAATTGAATAAGTCATTTTTTTTATTGACGTTATCTATTATTTTAATAATTCAAAAATTATATTAACTTTCTTTTTGATTAAAAAAAAAATATATATTTTTATCAAGTTTTAAAAGTGATAATTAAATTCTGGGAGCATGCGCGATCCAAATTGAATTTTAAGAGCTGACGCGTTCGCAATTAAACATGTTTTAATTACGCTTTTAATACGCGGCAATTATTTAACAAGCGTCATTACTGTATTTTTTATTACTATTATTATATATAGAGCTAAACATAATAATAAAAAAAAAATGTACACGCGCATGACCGTCATTTACGTAATATTCTCTCCATAGAAAAATTTTTCGTTGTTTTACTAATTTATAATTTAAAATTTCGTGCTAAAAGTAAACAAAATGAAAAAACAACTAAACAACAACAACGAGAACTTAAAACCAGAAAAGTTTAAATAATTGAGCGTTGATGATTACGCAGAAGTGTGCTAAGAGGAAAGAAAGTATGAACTGCCAATCAAATTTTTCGGTCGTCATAGCAACGCTTTCTCATATTCCTACTGCGTGGTCATCTCGAGTGACCTTTAACCCCTCCCCCTTTTTTCAAAAACGTCACTTGACCTTTTCTTCTTCTTCTTCCTTGTCTCATTAGCATTTAAGCATGTTTCCCACTCCAGCACGTACTTCCCCCCCCCCCCCCACTTCACATACAAAAAATCCTCAACTCTCTTTACTTTTCTTTAACCACCACTTAAACACTTTTTTTTTTATTGCGATGGTCGGTTAAACAAATGCGATCTATTTTTTTTTTGCTTTCCTACTTTAAATATACACTACGCACGCGCGCAATTCAACGTCGAGCGAGAAGTCTAATTTTTTTTTTTTTTTGACTTCACAGATTCGCAGATGCAGAAATGCGATAAGCGAATGCAGTCGTTAGCAAATTAAGTGCATGTAATCCCCCACTTTTTCCTCAGCCTTAAAAATTCTCTTCCCCCCCCCCTCCCTCTCCACCCTCACACACATCACACGTCCCCGTTTTATACTCAACCCCCCTCCCTCACGCACACCCTCATCCCCCACCACACACACTCTCTCACTAGAGCTAAAAGATGGCCATGTGCCAACAAAAACAAAAACTGCCTCTGCAACTACAACTGCCATGTAGTAAAAAATCAAAATGGCTGCTGTAAAATGGGGGGAGAGAGAGAACCAAACCACAGCTTGCACTTATTTGTTGTTTGCCAAAGGGAACAAGAGGCTGTTTTCTAAGGAAAAAGAAGGGTGGAAAGATTAGAAAAAAAAAAAAAATGTTTTAAAAAAAAAAAAAGTTGCTTAGAGATAAGAAAATATACGACGATAGGTAGAGTAGAGTCGAGTACTGGAAGTAGTAGCGTGATTAACAGCGAACTTTTTCGAAAAGTGTATTGCGCAGAAGCGAACTAAAAGGGGGTGCTTTTGAGAACTACGTGTTTAAGAAATTATTGCTATAAGATACAAATTCGAAGGAAGAAAAAAAAATGATTTTCATACCGTAATTGAACTCACCAGCCAATCTGAGAGCCGACATCCTTTGAAATTCCGGTTCCTGTAACCACTTCCACATTCTCCTAAACGTTTCCCTTCCTGACTTCAGCTTGCTCCACGGCTTCGGATTCCTCAGCAGGTCCGAAAGCGTTCCTTGACTTCGACATAACACTCTTTGCGCAAATATCGCTTGAGGAATCGAATAACGTTTCAACTCGGCGCTAATCCTCTGCGCTAATTCCTTGGTGTTGATCTCCTCCACTTCACTTCCTCCTGCACTTCCGCCGCCGCTGCTATTTGACCCGCCACCGTTGGCCACGCTCGAATTATTATTGTTATTATTGCCGCCTCCTCCTCCGAGTATTAAATGTCCATTCGACGCGTTCGAATTAGTAACCACTAATTTTCCACACAATGACGAATTTCCGTTCGAGGCTAATGCGGCAGCGGCTGCAGCGGCCGCCGCGGCGGCTTGAGCGGCTGCTGTACTCGTGACCACACCGCCACCACCCACCTGATTATTACCTTGTAACATGTGCGAGGAAAGACCGCTCACTACCGACGGTATAGAGGCTTCCCTAGTGGTCGGCGGAGTTCCGGGTCCGGGCGTTGTTGACATGTGCGAAGGTGGTGTGTGAGGAGTGTGGAGGCCGTTGAGTGAAGGTAGAGGGCCCCCCATCGACGCCGAGAGCGAGGTGCTGATGGTGGGTGATTGCGGAGAGGGTCCTAAAGCTCGATGACTCACATAGGTGTTTTCGAAGTCGTCCGGAGACAGACTTTTGGTGGGCGAATGGAGTCCGTTGTGAGAGTAAGCACCGACGTTGGGGTTAGGCGAGTCTTCCGAAGGTGAGTGTGGTCCTCCGTACGACGAGGGAGGTGGAGGAGGTGATGGACTAAGGCTAATCGTTGGGAGAGACGTCAACTTGGTGTATTGGTGAGAGTGATACGAGTCAACGTGATGATTGAGTGACGGGTGATGATGATTGTGATGGTGGTGATGATGATGATGGTGATGTGTTCCTACGTTTCCGCCGCCGCCGCCCCCTCCTCCACCTCCGCCTAAACTTCCCAAACCGTTATTTTGCATCAGAGTAAATGTCCCGCTGACGTTCGCCGGATGCCCATAATGGCTGAATTTGTCGGACACCGTGGAAATGGGTGGGAGAGGTTGGAGTGGCGTCAAAGTAGCGTAACTCGACGAATTGGTGTTGAAGGTCGGAGACATACGTCCGTTTAACGTCTGATACGTGGGTTCCGACGCAGCCATAGCCGAACGATAATCGCTGGCGTCTAACATACTGCTGCTGCTACTGTTACTGCTACTACGACTACCGCTGCTACTATTACTACTGTTGCTACTACTATTGCTATTATTACAACGCGTAACACTGTTATGAACGCGGCCACCACCACCACCGCTGTGGCTACTACTACCACCACCGCTGCTGCTTATGATGATGCTGCTGCTGTTGTTGTTGTTATTGTTGCTATTAGATACACTCACTACCACTGCTGAACGTGAAATGGTGGTAGGCGATAAGTCATGCGGGCTCATCAAATCCGGATGCGAGGATCCAACGGGGGAATCTGTGATTTGCTGCTGCTGTTCCAGCTCCTCCATGTTGCACTGCGCATATCCCTCCCCCCTCTCTCTTTCTCTCTCGCTCTATCTCAAAACTAAACCACCCCCTCCCTCTCTCTCGTTCTTTCCTGCCTATTTCGATCTACCACCACCACCGTGGAACCTTTTTTTTTTTATATATACCCGATCGATTTCACTACTAATCAATTCCTTTACGTAGCTCTACCGATAATCACCGATTGATCCTCTGTTTCTACGTCTTTTTTTTTTCCTGTTCTACTTACTAATTTCGCCGTTCGATTTTTCCTTTTTCTCTTAGCATCCGTTCACGTATCAAACGACTTTTCTCCTCATCACCGCCATCATCTTCGTACTCGCCGCGTATCAGTGCGCGCCCAATGACAATTTACTTAGAAAAAGCTAAAGTATCACTTCGCCGACTACGAAATAGTTATCTCTCTTAGGATGCGCTTACGTCACTTTACGTTCAAAGCATGCTTATTCAAAGTTTTCGACCAAAACAATGATTAATAAATAACTGAAAATGCTTATATCAACCCCTTTCCCTTCCCGCGATACAACACTTTTCAGAAAAATGCTAACAAAAAAGTCGCATTCACATCTTAAAAAGTTATTTAAAATGTATATTTCGATAAATATCCAATTCAAAAAAATAAAAAAAAAAATTTAAAACTAGAAGAGCAAAGAAGAAAAAAATCGAAAAATATAATATAATAATAATAAAAAAAAAAATCGTTATAACCCCACTTATAAATTACTTATTGATTTCTTACAGAGAGTTATATTGCAAGCTGAAATATAAAACAAAAATGCAATATTTGAAGTTTCCTTTTTTTTTTCTTATCATTTAATGACACGATTCACGAAAAGCAGAAAAAAAAAAGTAAAACGTAAATAACTTATATATTAAAAGGCGCAATCACGCATTGAAATTATTACGTTGAAATAAACGATCACAAAATAAATAAAACTATTACCTATTGTAAGGATGAATTGAAGAAGCGGATTTGATGTTAATTTTAATAGCACTCGGAGCTTTACCAACATTACCTCCAACTAAAACACATATATATATAAAATAAAAATCATTTTTTAATTTTCAAATAATTACCGTTCGGTTGCATTTGTTGTTGTCCACCAGAAGAGACTTGAACGGGCAAAGAAGGAACAGCGCCAGAAATTTTCATCTGAGGTTTCAATCCTTTACCAAAACATACCGAACTTATAAGCATATGAGTATCACCTATTGAAAATGTTTGATTGGTTGAGGCTCTCGACGCTTGAAATATAATGAAACATGTTAATATTCATTTTCTCATGGTATGAAAATAAAATTCCAACTTACTGGCTTCACTTTCCCATTTTTCTTTGGCGCTATTCACCATTTCTAAAGTCCCATTCACTATTTTATTGATAGTATTAATTTGTTTCTAAAAAAAAACATTTTCTGAACAATTAGTATTTTTTTTGTTATTTTAAAATATGACGCCGTTCGGTAAAATAAAATAATTTAGTATTTAGTAGTAATTGTAAGTATTAAACTTACTGGTACAGGTCCAGCTTCTGCAATCAGTTGATTGCTTCGTTGCATCAATTGCTGCTCTCTTATTTCTACGTCTGGATCAGGTTTTGTTCGCAAATAATCAGGTACAACTTCATGATTAAATGTAATCACACGTTTTTCGGTCAATTTCTAAATTATTTTTTAAAACAAATACAGTACTGTATACAATTGATTTAATAAAATGCCAAAATTAGTTTGTTACAAACCATCAATTCTTCGTCTTTATCCGGGTTCAGTCGAATAGGAAGAACGATAAAATTTCGAAGAGGAGGTGTTTTCTCATTTTTCATTATTTTCAACAATGTATTAGCTTGTCCAGATAACAACGCAAAATTATCCAACATTGTCGGCCTGTAATGAACAAGTAGTTTATAATTGAAAAAAAAAATTTGAACTGAATATTTCTTTCAAAAAACAAAATTGGTACCATTGAACTGTTTCGTGCTCATGTTCCAACTTTAGCAGCAGAGAAGCTAACGAATTTTTCATATCACTCACTCTTGATATTAAAGACTCCAAAGCAACTTCTAACACTTTTTCCTCTCGCTGAAAATAAATATCAATTCTTTTAAAACATACAATGTTAATTGGTTAAAGACATCTTCATAATATCAGATTTCTAAACAATCTTTATTGATTAGGCTACCGGTACGCCTGAGCGCAAAGTTTCTCTTTTTGTAGTGTATTAAGCACAGATTTTAGTTACTTTTCTAAAATTAAATTATAATTCCCTGCTTATAGCTTGATCAAGGAGTTATAATATAGAAACTATAACTCTTTGGCGCCAAAACTGAAAGTAGCCAACAATTGAAATTGTTGAGAAAATGTTACCTTACCAATTATAAATAGGATTATAAAAATCATACTCACTTGCATGTTTCAAATAATAATAAGTAACGCCAAAGGCGAATTTGAAAAATATCTGCAGTACTACAACATATACAGTATAATAATGTTGAAAGTCGAAATCCTGGTCGATACGATCAATATTATGTAATGACAGTAATGGGCATTATTGCGACCAACAACCTACTGAAACAAATAGGTACAAAAATCATTGTTTATGTCATTACTAAACTTATATTTTCATCTTAATTAAATAAATACTTACTTATATTAAATCTTTTTCAAAAACATTCAAAAAAACAGTTGAAATATGCTGTAATTTAAATAATTTTTGCTTTAACCAGGTGAACAATCCACCTCTATCAGCGTCCTCCATTTACTTTTATAACCTGATTGTGATAGTTGCAAAATCTTGAACGCACATAAAAAACGCTCCATTTAATACCTTACCTTTTTTCCATCTGGCAACACTGCGTTTTAGCCGAATCTGATTTTCACGCTACATTTTTTGGATTAATTTCTCTGTTAGGATTTTATTTACGCTCCATTTACGCTTAATAAATATACAACATTTTTAGTAGGTGCACAATTTAATATAATTTAAATAAGAAATATTTATAAGCAAAATTAAGAATAATTACAAACTTAATAAATCTTTTTTATTTCGTAACTGATTATTATAAATTAATAATACAAAAGTATAATTAAATATTTATATTTTAATTTTCTCGCGTGTTCGTGTCACAGCGTGGACTTACAACACTCGCGTATAATATAAGACTATTTTTGTTTATTTCGATTCGAATTGGGGTGTAGCTCGTGTGTCTACGCTCATGCCTTCAACTGTGGCGGTTTCCTAATTATTTTGTTATTATATGTCACACGTACGACCACAACGGAAGGTTTATTATAATTCACCCATTTTTTTTTTATCTCCTTAATATTTATCATTTCGGTCTGATTATAGTCGAAGTTATCAAAATATCGAAGTAATCTTTATTAATTTCAAGTTTGCACCCGCCTTTGAATATACAGTACAAATTGTGCGATCTCCAATCGATTGATCCGATCAGATGTGAACAACTTTAACTACTGTAAATTGCCTTCAGCTATTAAAAAGAAATCCACGAATTTAAAGAAGAAGAAAGAATGCAAGACTACAAAGCGGTAAGTACTTAAAAATGTCAACAAAAATAACTAATGCGCATAGCCAACTGCACCGGTATACAGTATAATAATTAAGTGTATTATAAAAAAAATATATTTTTGTTAAGTAATATTGGAAGTAGCGTGAATAGCCGAACGTCAAGTGGTAAAACATGCAGCGGCAAACGTTACGTTATTTAATTACATGTACTAGAGATAAAAAATGTTATATAAATATTTGCATGATTATTTTGCCTGCTGCCATACGAGATCATAATAAATTATTCAGTAAAAGCGTCGATATTGTCATGAACGTCATTCAATCAAAATTTATAACATTCGTCTAAATATCTTTTAATCAATTTCAAAACTATTATCACCAATTTCAGAGTGCGTTCGATTATTTATAGAATTGTCCCGAACAAAGTCCTGTTTGATTTTCGTCTTTATAAAATTGCTAGAAATTTAGTACACGGTGTCTGAAAAAAAAAAACCGAACACAACTACTGTAAACTAGTATTAAATCCTTTAATAATCTAAATATTTTATTAGCACATGGATAAAACTTTACTTTACAGATTTTTTTAATATTGAATTGTTCTATTCAGTGTTTAAAATATTCTCTTTCGACCTCATCACAAGCATTATCTAGGCTCGCTGTGCCCCCCCCCCCCCTGCATCGGTTCCAGCTTGGTCGAATTCGTCCCATGCCTGGATCATTCGATTTCGTTGACTTCAACGTCTGTTTTTTTTTTTTTTTTTTTAAATTTTTGTAAACCTTTTCTTGCATATCACCCCATATATTTGTAGAATTCCTAATTAAAATCTAGGATATTGAAGCAGTGCGCCAACGTACGATCCAGCCTCATCCAGGCATGAGAAGAAGTCGATCAAGCTGGAATCAATGCATCCAGGCATAGTGAGTGGGAATAATGCTTGTGTGTTGTGGCCGAAGGGAGGATACTGTATTTTTAAACATAGAATAGAACAATAACAATGTTAAAATGTCTCGCAAACAATTTTGGGTTCGGTTTTCTTCCGGACACCGTGTATAGAGTGTAATCGATTCAGACTTTATGATAAGAGAATCAAAGTTCTACGTGTGCGCTTCTTTTAATATCTCTCATTATTTTTTAACAAATTCGTTATAATAATTTTTCTTCTTCTTAAAAAAAAAAAAAATACAAACTTCTACTGTAGGTGTAATAAAATCTTGAGTTTTTCTCCCCTGATCCACCGAACGAGGAAAATGAATCGTTGCGAGTAATTATTTGGAAGAGGGAAAAGAAAGAAAAACTTTTGTTTTCGCTATTATTTTTTTTTTCTTTTCTTTTTTTGTTTTTTCTCGTTGGTTTTTAAAGGTGAGGGAACTAAAATGAGGCCGATTTTTTTTCTGGACGTCATTTTTTTTTTTCTTATCAAAGATGACCGGTCATCTGTTATAATAATTGTAAACTTCTTTGCAGATAAACAAGAACCAAAAAATTCCCCCGCTCGTTCAATTAGTACCGCACACATTCAGTAATAATAACAAGCTGACCTTATTTTGCATAAAATAAAAATAAATAAAAAAAGGATCTAATGCGGAATTAAATTAGTGAGAGTAAGTAAGGAAATACCACTGCGAAAGTGTGGTCAGGAACAGCTAGGTAGCCCAAATAAATCCGAAAATGTATTTCATTAGGTTATATTCTGGTTGCGGGAAGTAGTAGAAAATATAATACCACAATGACGTCAATATATATATTTTTTTTATTTTTATGAAATTTTTCCTAAAAAAAAAAAAAGAATTTTTTCCCCCTTCCTAAAGCTTCAAAATACATAATAAAAAAAAAAATTTAGTGGGGGAATAAAAGTGACACAAATTTAACGAGCTTATTATCATTATAATAATTATAGCTGCAGCTGTTTTCTATTATTTAAATTTTGTAAAAAAAAAATATTATTACTTTATATTTTGTAAAAAAAAAATATTATTACTTTATATTTTGCATATTATTATTTTAGTCAATACTAGTCAGTATTTTAGATAGAAATTTCAAATTAATAATAATAATTAGCATTGTAAAGCTGTTATCTGTCAAGGACGAATTTCGATACTACTACTCGGTCAAAATGCTCCGGTATTTTTTCGACACAGATTGCAATCTCGTTTTCTTTTCAGTGCTAATCAATTATTATTTTAAGCTGCGACTTTTCCAAAATTTGTTATCGCGATCAATTTTTACGAAAGCAAGTTTTACGATTAGAAACTAATTTCTATACGAACCAGTAATTCTTAAGTCACAACCCTTGTTTGTTGTTTCTCCCTCCCGTCATAAAATAATTAATAAAAAAAAAAAAATTATAGATTACATGTATTAGATTTTATTAACGAGCGTTTAATTAAATGTCACGTAATATCAATTGCGAGATATTTAATTTTAAAAAATAATAATTATCATTCTACATGTTAAAAATAAATACAGGTAATAATAAAATATACAGCATTAAAACTTTTGTAAGGCATCTCACTACATTCAAATTTGATTAAAATTTTATTATTACTGTATAATAATTATTATTAATCTTGGTATAACTCTACGTATTTCAATTGTTGTTTTTAAGTTATCAAAATTGTATGTTGGGGTTATTCAGCGTTTACCTTTTCGTACTTAGTTTTTTTTAAAGTTATTTGTACATGTATCATATCCATTTTATTTAGGTCGTTTGCACCGAATCCCTTTATAAACTAAATAAAACGATTAACGGTAAACAAATATTAACAATAATTGATTTTAGACTGACCCGTAGTTGAAGAAGCATAAGGTACAGTACATGTATTTCCATTAGCAATGTTTATCAAAGAACCTACAGTAACTATGTTTTTCATTGTGTAAAAACATCAAGCAATGCTATACCATCTAATTTGTAGAAAGCTACCAACGCACTAATACATCCCAAAACTGTAATCTATGCTCTAATGTGCAATAATTATTATAGATGGTCCTCTTATGCTTATACTGTCATTAGAATTATATAAGATAAGACATTAATGAAAATAATTGTTTGTTTTTTTAATAAAACTTCTTACTTTAAAAATTTCCATTTTTTTTTTAAATGTCATAAAATAATGTGGGTTGTTAGCTTTGTGCAATACCCTACCAATTAAAAAGAACGTTTTTAGTTGAAAACAAACATGGTTCAGAAGTTCAGTTTGAAATCAATATTGAGATACATTAATAGGCTGGCTAGACTTAAAGTTAACATTTAAACGTAATATTTAAATAAAAATAATCAACATTTCCCAACACAACTTGAAAAACCTTTTTTTTTTAAAAAAAATAAAAGAAATACTGTATCTAAATTAAAGTTTGGGTACTTCATGTTTAAATATTACTTAATGTTAATTTGACACACATAATATATGCTCGCAGCATTTTCGAAATTTAAGGTCGTAAACTATTATTTCGATAGACCTACTTATTAATAGTTCAATGCAATCATGCTTCAAAAAAAAAAAAAAAAAAAATCAATAAACATTATTCGCGTTGGTAGAAAAAGTCAATTTTATGTGACAATAATTATTTCTGCATACGAATTTTAATGCTAAGTTTGTTTTTGTTTTTTGGCACCAAGAAATTGAAAGTTTTAACGATAAACAACGATATGTGTAGGGTGACATCTCTATCGTATTTTGATGCAGCGTACGGGTCAAATTATGCCAGGATTTACTTAGCTATACATTAACAACAAATTGTTCGTACATTTCACACACTTTAGTTAAATACTGTATTGGTTTGGTTGGACAATGACTCGAATGTCGCTTAACGCTATGATAAAATACTTCCTTATTTAAAGTCAATAAAAAAAAAAGGTTGACGTTTTTTTTAATATTTTTATCGATATTGATTATTTTGTCAAAAGTGGAAACGATTACTTGTTATATTTAACAGCTACGCTACGGTGTGTGTTCTTTTGTATGGAATGAAAAAGAAAGTACGGGATGATTTAGCAAAAGGTTGGCACAACAATGTTAACTTTTTCAGACATCGCACTTCTACAAAGAGCATTCGTAACAAATTAGCGTTAAATTTACTCTTTGTACATTTTCCTCTTAGCGATTTTCTATTTAAACGAAAACAAAATCAATCCAGCTCGTTGTTGTGCTCTTCCGGACGCTCGTCCGATGGAGGCATTCGTATATGGACGTAGTCCAAATAAATATCGAGGAGGCAA
>JAQGAZ010001935.1:0-22480 GCA_034692225.1 Polydesmus complanatus | reverse complement strand
AAAAATAAAGAAAATCGTAGAAAAACGCGGAGTCCCTACCGAGCAAAACTGCATCGAGTGAGCGCCCTCTAGCGATCTGCAAAATATTAATAAATATCAAATGAAAATAGGCTTACTATTATTTTATGAACAGTAACTATAACGTTTATTGATCTTTAAAATTTAAAGATGGATCCATTATTTAATAATGATAAATGTTCTCAAACAATTTAAGCATTTTAACTATTTAAAACATCAATGAAAGGAAAATCACGATAAATCTAAAATTTACTAACTATTTTTTTTTTTTATACGGTGTATAAAAAAAAATCCCGAGTCATTTATTATTGATTATTTTTCTTTTTCTAAACTTTATTTTTTGCAACGGGAAACAAGATTGTTGGTTATAAACGGGAATTTATTTATAATGGTTTACATGAAAATTCCAGTAGCTTACCGTATTTCTGTAGCACCGACAATAATTTCATGCTATTGACATAATTTAGTACAGTATCTATATTTCGTGGCATAAAAACCAAATAAAAGCTGAAACAATAAAGCTTAAAACCATTTTACTTAATTCTTATTTATCCAAAAACGAAAAATGCGGGAAACGATAAAAATTAATCGTAAAATAGAAGCAATAATTTTGGTGTGAGTGAAAGAGATGTGACGTAATGAGAGATGATTTTTCCTCGCGATTGTAATGACATGTAATGTGAATAATGGTGATTAGAGTATAAATCTTGTTCGCCGCTCATAAATCTGTTTACATAGAAACACTAGCGCCGCCGCTGTCCTAACGAAGATGGCGGCACCTAAATCAACACGCGCTCATCTAGGATCATTAATCAGCGGGAGGTTGGGGGGATGGCCAAGTCCTTCGCTCACAAAGCCTTCGACTGGACATACTATATTTTGCCCTTCTGTCGGATTCGATTTCGATTAAGTGCGCGTTTTATTACTCTTTTCGCACTATTCTCATCTATCTATTGCCCTCCTCTTCCACTCAAAACACGTACGGTATAGCATAGTTTATTTCGCTTATAATTTTCAGAAGGTAACAATATTTCAAAATTAAATTTTATTAATAGCGATTTATTTAATCAAAAATATAATTATTTGATATTCCTAATGGCCATCTCCCTATTTATAAATAAATAAAAGCATAAATTTAATAACTTACGGTATATTTTGAAAAAATTACTCATCAAATAATCTACTCAGATTCTGAGAAAGATCACCGCTAAATTCAAATACAGTAAGTGCATTTTTTAGTAAGACTTTTCGAATCTGTCTAAAGCACTTTTCATTTTCTACTTAATCTTTAGAATCGAGATTGTTTTAACTAAATTGCTAAACTTGATGGAATTTTCAGTTTTTTTTTTTTTATAAGTTATTGTGTTCTAAATTTGAGATAATACAGTATATTTGTTTGGTATATTTTTTTCAGGTTTTCTATAGCCTAAAATAATAATTATGGCATGCATGCTTTATTATAGCATAGCGCAACCTTTTTTTTATACGAGAAGTTACCGTATACTCAAAGCCTATTGAAGATTTCAAGTTTGACTTAGCTTTGAGGAAAAGTTATTTTTGAGGCTCCGGGTACTGACAACGGTAAAAAGGATCGTGTTAGATACCAGCTGGTTGTTGCGAATTGAAATTTTGTTATCAGAAGAAATATTTTGTTTCCTTCTCTCTAATTTATTATCCCTATTTATTTCCCCTTATTTGCCTCACGGCGCATATTAATAAAAGGAAGGAAATCAATATAAATTTAAATTAAAATTCTTCTTATAATGCAATCATCTCTGAAACATCAAAAAATTCAGCAAATTGTTTTTTACGAAATTTTAAAGTGCTTTGTCTGAGGTCCGAGCACACGTTTTATACAATACTGTATAGTAACGGCTCAATAGTAGGCTATATCAGGCCGTAAGAATGGAGACACTTTCGAATGATTATAATACATGTACAGACAGTACAGTACTGTAATACTGTCGCCAACCATATTTAAGTTGTAGTCTTTATAGACTTTATCAGTGAAGTCTGGGTCATAAATTGTTTGGGCATACGGTAATAATTATTTATTAACTAAATTGAAACGAATGACAGAGTTGTGCATTAATTTATTTATTCCGATATGAAGAGCAATAGAACTAATTTAAGCCTTAATGCATAAAAAACGGAAACGGGGAAAAAAAAATTGATTTAACGTTATGATTAGTAATGATAGCAGTGGATTTATTTTGCCACATTGCGAATAATTTGACGGATGCGGATGAGGTTGACTATAAAGGAACTTGCAATGTGATAGGACATTACAGTATTTCGGAAAAAAATAATAAATTTCCGGTTATAAATCCATTTTGGTTTCAATTGTATTTTTATTTATTCCGTTATATTATATTAGTAGTGTGCTCAATCCGTAAACAAAAGTTCTTAATGGAGGGGGGGATGGGCAAGGACTTATATCCGGTAAAGCGCGAAAAAACTAATAAAAGAATCTCAGAAAATGGAAAAAATGAACCTTTTTTCTTTTCTTTGTGGAGTTAAACCCATCCGACGTTAAAAGTAATAGATGGGATTTATGACGTCACGTGCATCGTGGCGTCCGCTTTTCATCACTTTTGGCGCATCGATTTTTTCTCCCGTTGACTTTGGACCGAGATTCAAAGAATTAGCTTTAATCCTCCAAAATCGAATGAAAAAACGAGAAAAAAAAAAAAAATAGATATTGTAGAGAAAGAATGCGCGAGAAATTCGTCTTAAATCTTAAGCCCCGCCTATTTCGCTCCACCCACCCCTACCTTTTTCAAGCTTTCCGCCCCGTCCGCACGCCGATTGTTATCCCGACGAAAGAACAAAAAATGAAAATGAAGAAAAAGAGAAATGGCGGGAAGCGATGTTAAGCCAAAGAGATGAATGGTGTCAATGAATCACTTCCGGTGCTCTAACTTCACCGGTGACAAGTGTTCCGGTTCTTCTTCTTCTTCTCTGCAGCTCCATAACTTACAGTTGAAAGTACAGGGGCGATCAAAAATTAAATCCCTGCTTTTCATAAATCCTCATTCAGCACCAAAGGCGGACGGGGATAATCGAAGAAAAATTCCAACAAACGGAAATTTCGAACTGAAAATATTGAACGTAAATGAATTGTGAAGAAAGGGAATTGGTCCGAATAAAGTCACTTCTCCGCCAACAACAACACGAACCACAAAAAAGTAGTTTTCGGTGGAAATTCGAAAAAAAAAGAAATGGTTATTTTTTATTAAGAAAATGTCAAAAATGAAATATTCATTTTTGAGCTAAAAGCATTGTTTTTCGAATCATTAGATTCGCGTGTAATGAAAGAGTGTTGTACGAGGGATATTGATGTTGAAAGTATTGATACGGGGATTCGACAAGGTGGGTCGAGGCGATGCTAATGAAGGTTAGTGCGGGAAGAACAGGGTCTTGAAGGAGGAAGGGGGCGCTCCTAGCATTTGGTGGATTGTATAGGGCAACGGGCGGAAGATAAACAGCGATCGATAAGTCACAAATTGAATTCATGCCACTCAAAAGTGATTGGGTATTGTGTTTTAAAGGATGAGAGGAGGAGAAGGAGATGAGGGTATTGAGGGTGGTGGTGGGAACAACTCCTTCCATTGTTTTTAAATCTGCTTCGCACGTCAACCCGCAAAAATATTATATTTTGTTAGCTGTCAATTCAATTCGCAAATCTATTTCTCCGTTCTATTACGAGTTCTGTACGGTATTGCCGGCTTTTCAGCTCTTTGGCGCATGCGTACTATTAGCTCTCCTACCGATCCTAATTCGATTGAATGCCAGACGGGACTTTTTATCTCCGGGCCAATAAAGTTCTCTTTTCAATTTCTATTGAAAAAAGCGTGCTGACGATTTATGAAAGCCTGCAATTTTTCAAATTAATTGTAAAAATGTATAGGCCAACTGCTATATGTTGTATTTCCGGGTTTTAAAATTTGATAAGATTTTACACCGCCGATGTTTCTGGGGGATGGAAAATTCTTGTTAGCTGCACTGAAAATTTGTCGAGTCAAAATGCTCATTATATAAAGAGGAATTGTGATCCAATTTAATCTGTTCCGGTTTTGTGAGTGATTAAACAAATTCGATTATTCATCCTGGCTTAGAAAAGTGCTAATACAATTAACGCTTTTTTTTTTTTTTTTTTTTTTGTATAACAAAATAATTACTTTTAATATGAAAGTGTTCTTCATACGAAGAAGTTATCCAGTTTTACCTTTAACCTAATCTCGTTCACTTCCGCCTACGATTTGAAGTCACGAGAGTTTAATATTATTCCGCGTACTTTCAGTATTTTCATTATCCCTCCCCAACACTCACTACTCCCGCTCTCATTTCACTTTTGAGTACGCAAGCGCAATAATAATTCTGCATTGGAAATTGAATTAATTTTCTTTACTTTTTATCCGATTTACTCTCTTCCTGTGAGACCTCTTCCCGGGATGAACGGAGGGGGCGGGGTAAAGCTAAAGTGGGGGAGAAACTGAGGGAGATGAAGGTGGGATTAAATGAGCGAAATTGGAAGATTTTTTTCCCCCTCCCCATTCTTTCGCTTTCGTCTTAATTTGTTTTTTTTCTTTTCTTTTACTCTTTCGTTTATTTTATTTATTTGCGAGGTGGGAGTTTCAAGATGGCCGTTTAACAATTGCAAAATGGATGGAGAGATTTTTTTCTTCTTCTTCCTTCTGCTCTTTTTTTAATGCCTATAAATGAATGTCAAGCGTAATTGCATTAATCCCGCTTTTCTATCGCCTTATATTCTCAACTCCCCCCCCCCCCCCTCACGATACATACCACCTAACACAACTTCTTAACGCTTAATAAGATTGAAAAAAATAATTATTTAGGTGGGGGAGATAAATTTATTTTATTTGCTTTCCATAAAACTGGTTGGGTGTGTGTGTGGGGGGGGGGGGGGAGGGGGGCGGGGAGGGACGAGGATTATTAAATTTTGAAAAATGTAAACATGCGCCATCTTTAACTTGTCCCTAAAGGCTGCAACTCATAATAAACGCACGATAATGATTGTGATTTTTCTTATCAATTAAAAAGTTTTTGAGTTGAAGTTAATTAGACGAAATTAATAAATTAGAAAAGCACAAATAATAACTTTGAGTACGCGATCAGAGGGGGTTAAATTTAATAACTTTGCGGATGAGGTTGCTCATGGCATGTAACGCCAAAAAAAATCATAACACTAATAAAGTGAAAAAAGGATTAAAGTTAATAGAGAGTTTGCGGTTAAGCTATTTTGCCTGGTCTTCTTATGCTTATGACGTCATTAGAATAGTATTATAATGAAATAAGCTGAGTTTATATGTTTTAATAAAAATTCGTACTTATGACGTCATTACAGTTTTATGAATAATTAAAATTTTTGAAAAATGTTTCTAATAAAAATGCAAATTCAATTTCTTACGACATAAGAGGTGGAATTAAGCATGAGAGCTAGTAAAAATGCTGAACATCAAATTCTCTATTGCCTTTTAAGCTTATTTTTTTTTTTTTTTTATTTATTTGCGCCCAATAGGGCAAAATTCATAGCAAACAAACATTTCAATTTCATCATATTATCATCACGGTAAGACAAAAATAGATCATATAAAACACGCACATTCCATCAAGTGGTCTACCCTTATAGAGCAGTCGCATTAACTTTAAAATATGTCAAAATTTTTTTCAAAAATTATTTTTATTTGTAGAAGTACATGTACTAAAGTTGCCGATAATGTCTGATTAATACAAGTATAATGCTAATATAATTTTATGAGTTGTTTTAATTTTTTAATTCCGGATTAAGAGATTAAATTAGCTGTGGAATATTTTAGCATAAAAAATTGTTATAATTGGTCATATTTTTAAATTGACCTTTTCACTTTATTTAATTTTGTAATTGAAGAGCATTTCCCATTGCAATTTATTTTAATTTTTACTTTGAGAATACGAACTTCAAAATTTGATTCGGTTTATTTAGTATCTTTTATAGCGTAACATACTGAATTATAAATACTTATTCGCATTTTTGAAACATCTAATTACGTGTGAGCACTCTGTAATTAACAGATTACCTTGGCATAAAAGTAAAAATACGGTGCTATTGCTAACGGAAGATATAATTTAAGGCTTGTTTTTCACTCGGTTTAACAGCGTATAACAAACGGAAGTTCTACTCGTTGATTTGATATTCCAACAGCTGTCGCCCCGGAGCGTCTGTCGTTTTGAGAATTTTTTTTTTAAATACGTTTTTCCGCTTGGGTTCAATTTTCGACTTGACGAAACCGTTGCCTTACGTGCTTTGACAAACGCTTTTATCGCTAGACAGAAATTTAAGATGATTTACGCCAACGTTTTTGAATATCTAAAGTCCGCGTTGCTCAACTTTTCGTGGTATAATTTTGCAATCTTTCAGTGTGGTCTGACCGTGAAAAGCAAAGAGGAAACTAAATACGGGAGAGAAAAAGTTTTACTCAACTTTGAACGAAAATAATTAACACTCGTTAGAAATTGAATACTCGTTTACGACCTTTTTCATACAAAATATTTAAAAATACGTGTACATTTTTTTTGTCACGTAGTTTTAAATTATTTTCTCATTTAACAAGAAGGAAAATAGTTGAAGTTGGTTATCCTTTAGGCTTTGGCCAACATGAAAATAATACTGTAATTATATTGATCTACAAAAAGCTATTTGAAACCCATAAAAATCGCGTTTCAGCCCTGTTATTGAGCTAACATCGGAAGTAATTTTAGCTTAAACATTAATTAAAACTGTATACACTGTGCTGTAATTATAATGGTAATTAAAAATATATCATTTCAAAGTTGACACATTTCTTTCACGTTAATTATTTTAACTGTGTTTTTTTTTATTTATTTATTAAATACCGGTATTGTAAATGTCCAATTCCGACGTTTTTAGTTATCTTGCTAATCGAAACATAATTTTATTTGTAAAAGTTGCTTTTAATTATTATTTAGTCTATTATAATCTACAGTACATGTAAAAACTAAAACTTAATTATTAAACATTGATACAGCATTGTTATTATTCAAAGTAATTTAGAGGAAATCATAAAATTAAACAAACCTTATTAAAAACGATTTAGTTTTACAAAATGTATAACTATATCATAAATTACTGTACTGTTGTGTTAGCGAAAATGTGAATCAAAATGAATGCGCGCTCTAATAAAAAAAAATAATTAAAATTTTTTTTTTTCGGATAATAAATCTACAATTATCATAAATCGATCAAAAATGTTTGATCAATCCCCTTTAATAGTTGGTGGGAGGAGTTAATCCTTTGATTCTTTCTACTCGAGTTCCTTGGAAATTAATTTCTTATGTTGCAAGACATGCGAATGACATGGAGCTAAATGCGTTTAGTTGAAGGTCGAAGTCGATTATTTTCTCGCTCAGATAATTCCACTAACTTATCGACAGGCGATAGTGTTTCGATCCCTCTCATCCGACGCTTTCCTCCCTCTCTCCTTCCCTCCCTCACCCCCACTACCCATCAGCTTAACAAGCGCTAATTGATTAACCAAACAGACGAGAAGGCCGAATAATGTCTTGTGACGTCATCTCATGGTGGATTAAACTCCTTTCCATCCCCTCGATTCCAACGAACGGAATGGGGAAAGGGTGATTGAGTAGGGGGGGGGGGGGGGGGCGATGGATAATTATAAAAGTCTCGGACGTTCTCGTATTTGGATGAATAGAAAATCGCCGATAAGTTTGTGCGCGGTCAACGTGTTTCTACTGCATTATGTAATAACACACAACAACACGCACACGAATTGACGTCGCGTAACTTATTTAAATTGTTCACGACATTTTGAAAGTTCGCCAAAAACATAATAATGTTTCGAGCTACAGTACAGTATGTACATGTACTCCATTCAACGGAATGCTACGGTACTTCCGGTCTCACGCTGCTTCTCGTTCACCGTGGACGCAATTCAATTGATCGTTGCATTACATGACGTTTCAATTACACTCAATTATTTGTTTAATTTTTTGGTTATTATTATTTCGGTTAAAATGTTACGAAGTGAATTATTGTCATAAATATTCCCACTCTTAATTTAATATTGAAAACGTTAGTAGCACGAAGTTGAGGAAAATTCCACGTTCACTTTGAATTCACTGTATGGAAGAAGTACAGTACATGTAGTAATGAATAAGAGCTGATATTTCTAATTTTTTTAATCAAAACTTTATTAAATATTAGACTTTTGAAATTCATAATTTTTACGGTACTGTATACAATTAATGATGATGGAGTTGGATTTAACAAGGATTAAAGGTGGCATTTTATCAGAAAGGACGACTAGATTAATAAAATTTAAAGAAATAATTATGTAGAGCAAAAATTAAAAAGGTTAGTGAAAAGAATTTGTCCGATCAATGCTAACAAGGTCACCGGGTGTCTAATCAATTTGCCTTTTTTACACTCACAAACAAAATGCAAAAGTACCGTATAATCAAATTTTATAATAAAGAACTAATTTTTCATTTAAATACGACTTTTAATAATTTTTGAATCCAGCTAGTATCTTTATTTTTGAACATACAGTAATTATTTAATTTAATTTTTAATACATTTTTTAAACTAGCTTTCAGATCTTAGCACCCATAGTACACGACGGGATTATTATTTTTTTTTGCCTTCATAAAATTGCTTCTAATGATTACTAATTAACAATAATTAATCACTTCGTTGAGTAGTATTTTAATAAATGTAGGCCTACAGTATTAGTTAGATGCCAGGCGTCCATTTACCAATTGTAATCTGTAAGCGCTAAAAATGATGTGTGAGGTACTTTCTTTCCTAACTTAACAATATTTTTTACATGTGTTATATAAATGGCGTAAAAATAAATACAGTATCTCGTTCAATTTCTAAATAATAAAGTCAGTTTTTGAATAATACGCGGCTTATTTTCTTATTTGCGTCGATATTGTTTTTATCTTTCTATCATTATAATGTGAGCAACAGAGGCGTACCGAGGGTGTATGCCCTCACCCCCTACTCCTAATAGTCAGCAGGCTCATTGACTGACTATATTATTGTAGATAGAAGGTTGAGCTTAATATGATAATATTTTGGAGTTAATTGTGGTTTGGCAGATAATTATGATAATTATTTGGAGCAGCTTATCTGCAAATTCTAAACTAAATCGTCACAAGATGTTAATAAAGTAGTCGACCTCGGCGTTTGCGCATAATGATAACGTATTTCTGATACGTAAACGACTTGAGCCATCCTACGTAATTAGATACATTTGCACGTAATTATGAGCCATTTGCAGTACCAGTACATTACACGAACTTCTTAATCTTGAGCAATTTGGTAGGCGTTCGATTCAACTAACAACTTCATGCATGATTATTTTCATAGATTGCACTACGCTTTTTAATAATAAATACCGGCAATTATTATTGAAGCCAAAAATGTTCAATTAATTGAAAAATTGCTGATAAAACTCATTAGGTGCACTTAATAAGCTAGTATTAGTTTACCAGTGTTTATATTTATCTTTTTCTATTTAAAAAAAAAACCTGTAATAGAAATTGATTTTATTGTTATACTGTATTCGGTATATAAAATAGAAAATACCCGTCAATGCAATTGCAATTCGTATGTTTGCATTTTATAAACAAAGGTTTTGTACTTTCATGTACATGTATATGGCGAACTTTTTGTTTAAATTTTAAGCTTAAAATAAATTTTGAAATAGCTTATCGAATTAAAGATGTAGCCTACACTGCCTCAAGATTTCTGTCACATCCACATTAAGATAAAGGCAAATTATTTTGAGAGCAAAAGCTGGAGAAAAAAAAAAAAAAAATAAACTACGATTACGCTTAAGTTCTTTTTTGCACTTTTCATTATTTTATAATGCTTATATTTTGACAAATCTTTGCAGTTTTATGCAGTACATATACATGTATGTGAAAGATTTTCTTTCGAAGTCTTCATCATTTACTTTTACCCGGAGTTTCCTAAAATGGGGGAATACAATCTTGTTTTTCGCTAACTACCGGCAAGACATTAGTGAACCGCAAATTGAAACCTATAACAATGTTCTTCCAACCTTTAGAGAGGATTAGGCAAATCGACGCGCGCCATTATGACCAGGTTAATGTAACTTTGACAATGAGAACATTTTGTACCGGTACTGCAAAATAATGCAACCAGAAGATTTCATTCTTTCAAGATGCTAGCTTCTGCCAGATGACTGAAGAAAAGAATGATCAAGAAAAATTATTGCAATCACTTTTGAAGGGGAATTCTAGTTGTTGAATTAAAACTGGTGATTGAAAGTTCAATGTGAAGATCATTCTTTGTTGATTGCACTGTAGGATGATTTTGTAACATTTATTTGGCCTTGTTACACGGGTTTTATTTTTATGTCCATTTGTTGATTACATAATTATACACAGTTCCTAATTTATGTATCAATGTTGGTAGACTTAAAATTTAATTTATTAAAAATATATTATTGATTGATCTTTTTAAAAATTGAAAGTTGTCATCATAAGTCCGAAAAAACTAAATATCCATGTTATCCAGTACAGTAATACGCGAATGAAAAACACAATTATATTAAATTATCTTTTTTTTTTTTTTTTTTTTTTTTTTAACTTTTCATTTCCATAAAGTTCAAATGTTAAAAAGTCAAGTGATGTCAATTTGTTTTTCAGTATCTCATTTACCAAAACAAAATAAGAAAAAAAATGGGGGTTTTTCCCCCTTTTAAATTTCAATATATTCTGTAGATGACATCTAAACTCGATTACTTTTTCTCAATTTGTTTTCTTCTTCTTTTACATATTTAATTATTTATACTAAGAAATAGATGCGCTATGTGAGTTGAATTTAATTTTACTTGCTGCAGACAGTCTGTGCTTTCAAACTTAAATATTTCTCCCCAAAAAAAAACCGGTTTCATCTTATATTATTTCCTATTTATTAAGTTTTTTTTAAAAAAAACATAATGATACGAGTCGCTGAAGGATTCTTTTTTGGTCTTAAATTTATCGGGCTTCAGATCCGTCAAAGATCTCTTAGTCTTTATTTCTTTGAGCTACTTCCGTCAAATGAAATTATTTAAGTCGGAGAATGAGCATTTTTATTATAAATTTATTTGTTGGTTGTGTTATATATTTTTTTTCCAGAGTTTGAAAAATTGTTTTGAAATTCCCAGTTCGATTTCAATAAAAAATGCTGAGAGCGTGGGTGGAGCCTATCGCACGCGTAGAGCATATGCGTTTGAAATATTAATAAGATGGGACTGGAGGTGATGTTAGGGGTGAAGGTGGGGCTTTGGGAGGGGGGGGGGGGGGGAGGGAGAGGGAGTGGAAGATTTTTTTTTAAAACAATATTATACTTTAGTAGGTACGTATGAATCATTTATGTAACACGGCTCGGATTATACAGGGTGCCTATGACAACCACAAAATCATAGTTTTTCTTTTACAAATTGAATTATAGAAATTAACAAAAAGCAAATAAAATCAATGGCGTTTATTTTTATGTTATATTAATAAGGTTTTTTGCCTTAATATTGTGTTACGTTTGAGGCTGTACAACTCTTATCTTTTTTAATACTTCGTAGTAAATAAACATTCGAGAAAATTGCTCGCTACCATTATTTAGATTAATTTTTACATAGATTTTAAATTGAATTCGACGTTTATGACGCAAAAAAATATAAACAGGAGTTATTAATTAGATATATGACGTGATATATGGTGCGAGTCAGTGAAATTACTTGTCACTTTCGTGAAATAGTCTACATTTATGAAACAAATAAGCGACGTTATTGATGTAACCTTTATTGATGGTCCGTATAAGCTCCTTGGCCTTATTTATGGACCGATAACTACAGTTAACGTTAGGACATTATTTATGACTGATATAAATGAAACTTGTCTGTTACCGTATATGATATTCCTATGCACAAAAACAAGCCAAAGTTATTGACGAAATTAGGGAAGCGCGAATTAAACAATTGTGGAGCCACTAATGATTAATTAATATCGTTAACTAAATCTAATCAATGGCTGAGGCTTAATTTTTGTAAAAGGTAACTACAGAAATTGTTAACATTATTTTGAGCTGATGAAAGCAATAAACGAGCTTAATAAATTAGGTTATGTAGTGCTGTTAATTAACGGCCCGTTGGATGCAAGAGCGCACCGTGTAGTTTTTATAATTAAAAAAAAAAAAGATTGTTAAAGGTGTTGGCATCTTTACCGTTACGTACGAAGTCTTTGTGTTATTAAAATGCAGCTTCATTTGCAGATTGGTTAATTTAAACGAATCGCCAGAGCTTGGGGAGGGGGTGCAGTGATCACGGTGATTCCAAAATTTAATGTTTTTGGTTGACTTCAATAATTTTATACTCCGTATTAAGTTACTACGGTTAATTTTTTTTTTTTTTTACATTAACAATAATAATTGGCATTTAAATAATTGATGCAATTTTGATGAAATATTAAAAAGATTCACCCTCCATTTTAAAGACAGCTGGGTTCTCACACTCGCAAAGGAATTTTTTAAAATGTGAATAGGTTTCCAAATGGGTTTTTTGAAGAACGATTTATCTAAATTAAATCGGGTAATGGATTTTTTTAAATAACAAATTTGTCAGTCGTCTAGAACTCTAGGATGAGTCTCGAAAGATCATTGGTGAATATTTTATTCTACGTCTCGTTTAAATAATAGAGCTTTGTGATGTATAGTTTTTGCTATGAGTTTATGACTTTAATTTAAAAGATACTGCAACGCTAAAGTGTAATTTATTAAATGGAATTATGAAACTTTGAAAACTTTGTTTTATATAATCTGCTTTAGTCAAATTTGACATGAAGACGGGTATTTTCTTTGCGACTTACAACCGCTACATTAGCTTCTAATCTTTCATAGGTCCACCGGGATCATATTCTAAAACTTTATACCATATCATAAAATTTGCAATTTTCTTGAAGTGAAATTGCGTTCTTTAATTCTAGTTTATTTTTCATGTTCAGATACAATAATATTTTATGAACTAATTTTTCATTTTTTTTTCTTTTTCAATTAGGTACGACTACCAAGTTCTGCTTCAGAATTCAACGTTTTGTTTGGTTCCTCGCGGTCGTCGTTTGGGTTCATATCGTTTCCTTGAGGCTCTTCAAGCGGGCTGTATTCCCGTCCTCCTGAGCAACGGCTGGGAGTTACCTTTCTCCGAAGTAATTCAGTGGCACAAAGCCGTAGTATGGGCGGACGAACGCTTATTACTTCAAGTGCCGGACCTGCTCAGGTCCATTAAGCCAACTCAGTTACTAGCCCTCCGTCAACAAATTCAAATATTATGGAACAATTATTTCTCTACGGTTGAGAAAGTAGTCCACACAACCTTAGAGGTAATTCTAGCTTTCAAGAAATTTAATGGAAAAAATAAAATTTACTTCTTTTTAATTAAAATTTTTAAACCTTTTTTTTTTTTTTTTAATTTTAGATTGTCCGCTCCCGAATCCATCGTCACGTGTCCCGCACCGCGTTCACGTGGAACAGTCACCCAGGGGCTCTAGTCATGTTACCCCAGTTCTCCGACAACTTGCGGGACTTCCCCTTCTATCTTCAGCCCTTAGGAGCCAGTCCTCAAGAGAGGTTTACAGCTGTGATCTACGCCAATAGCCCTTCGCTCTCGCCCAATTCACCTCTGTACAAACTAGTAAAGAATGTATCGCAATCGCAGCACGTTTCTAGGGTAACTAACTTTTTTGGGCATTTATGGTTCCTAGTAATATTATTATTAGTCATGCTGTTTTATCATCTTTAGATTGTGGTACTGTGGACCAACGACCGTCCTCCACCCAGTCAGAATAGTTGGCCATCTACTCCTATTCCCACCAATATCATTACGCCTCAGCAAAAGGTTTATCCAAGAACTTTTATGTTTCTTGTTTTTCTCCGCAGTTTTACAATATTTCATGTACAGTACTTACTATTTTATGTTACTAATTATTATTATTTTTAAATATGTAGACAATCAGTGTGAGATTCTATCCGCATCCTATTATTCAAACGGACGCAGTTCTCAGTCTGGATGAAGATGCCATTTTAACTACCGCAGAGGTATTTTTATTTAAAAACTTTATAGGCTTCTAATTTAAGATCATTTTTTGAACTGATTTGAAACACCATTTGTTTTATTCAAACAAACTAAGATTTAAGTAACAAATGAAATTATTAACTATCATTAAAAAGTTGTAACGGTCAAATGAAATTAGTTTGTTATTAACGGTTTATATTTTGTCTAAATTTAGAAACAGATGTAATAATTTTGTTTCTTTCTATTACAGTTAGATTTTGCGTTTCGTGTGTGGCTGTCATTTCCTGAAAGGATAGTAGGATTTCCGGCTCGTTCTCATTACTGGGATGACGTGAAAGGATGCTGGGGATACACTTCCAAGTGGACAAACGATTATTCCATCGTCTTAACTGGAGCAGCTTTTTATCATCGGTTTGGCTTTTATTTTTCTTAATTTCATTTATCTATATCACATAAAATTCCCTGCAATTTAAATTTACCGGTATTCTTTTCGACAATTTTGCTTTATACAGTAGACCTATATATTCGCAAATGCAGTAGTAGTTTATACATTATTTGGTTTTTTACAATATTTTTTATTCTTAACTTTAATATAGAAGTTGAAGTTACAGTATTTCATTTTATGCAAAGCAATTTCCTAAATATTGTTTTCTTTTTAGGTATTATAACTATTTGTACACTCATTATTTAAGTGGGCTTCTTCATAAAACAGTGGATCAGTCGCAGAATTGCGAAGACATTCTGCTGAACTTTTTAGTGAGTCACGTGACTAAACTGCCACCAATCAAAGTGACTCAACGTAAGCAATACAAGGAGAGTATGCTGCCGGGCAGCAAGTCCTATCCCACTCCCTGGAACGATCCTGACCACTTCATCCAGAGGCAGTCCTGTATCAATACCTTCGCCAGCATTTTCGGCTATATGCCCTTGGTTAGGTCTAACATGCGCTTAGATCCCGTCCTTTATAAGGACCCAGTTTCTAATTTGAGGAAAAAATACAAGAAACTTGAATTGGTTTGATGAACGGTACGCACCGGTACGTGATCGAGGCCTTTGCTATACATTTTTACCAATTAGTAAATTACTTCGACAAGGATTCGCCGTTAAAGGGGCTAGGGACCTTCAAACTCATCGCTATTCATTTTTCATATTAGGTTAATAATATTCTAGAATGACATCACCACTTTCAAATAGTATACTAATACAATAATTGGTCAAAGCTACTTCATTCGGGATATTATTCAGAATCAGCTTTTTTCAGATGAAAAAGTTGTTTACTTGATCAACTATTAATTTAATGTTGCAGCTCGAATCATAATTAATGATCAAATTTTTTTTACGGAAAATTTTAATATGCTTATTTTTATTTCTTAATTATTGCTTGTTGACATTATCGGGAGATTTGAGAATAACAATTACCTCTGTTTTAAAAAATTATTGGTGATTAAGATCATTAAAACTCGAACCTTTTTTATATAGTAAGTTTTATATTTATATACAGTCTTTTCTAGTTTTTAAAAAAAGATTTTTCTTTCAATGAGAAAGAGTTTAATTTTTTTCCCTTTAATCTGAAATTTTAATGATCTTAATAAAACCACTACGCCAACATTAAAAGTTAAAACGTTTGAATTTCTTTGTTTTACTCTTGCATGTGTCGTGACGTACATTTATTCAATTTTATTAAAAAATAGTAAAATATTTCAAGTTAAAAATTAATTTGATGATTAAAAATTTTTTTTGATGTGCTGGCATTTATTCAGAAAAAAAATTGCGAAACGCTAAAATTGTTTTTAATAAATTAGAAACTCAAAATTTCTTCGAAACTCCATTTAAAATTTTGTTTTGAAATTTTATAAATGAAAATATTGTAACATTTTAAAATCTTAAGAAAGTTTTGAAATATTTTATAATTTTATAATGAAATTGAAAAATAACTTTAAACAAGAGTAAAAATTAAGAATTTTCAAATCTGAAATAGTTTATGACTAACGTGATCATGTTGTTAATTTGTTTCAAGTTGTTATTATAAGGATGTTTTTATTAAACATCCTCTAAAATATATTGTTCCAAGAATGAAAATTTTGGAATTTTTTGCAAAATGTTTTGAAACTTTTTTTATAACTTAAATGGTACTGATTGCGTCATTCCAATTTAAATATTTCTATCGAAATTATTAAAATTAATCAAGGATGACGCTATGCTTCAAAATATGGAAGAAAATAACGATCAAAATTTGAGCGAATGGAAAAGTGAAAAACAATTTGAATAATTTTTTATCATTACTAATAAACTAATTTAGCAGACAATTCATTTTAAACTTTTTATTTTTTTTAACGAAGAAAAAAGTTATTGTTGATAAATAATTATCTACAGTCCAGAGTGAAAGACTGCAAATGGTGAATGAAAAAGTATAAATGTTTGGTTGTTCCGCGAATTTGATCGGTTAAATAACTGATCTCTGTAAATATACCAGACTAAATTTATGAAGGCTATTATTAATTTAATTTTTAAATTATGTAAAAATTAAATTTGTTAATTGAACGGCAGCCAAAATGTTTTTTCTTTAAATTATGAACTGTTTTTTTTGTATGTGTTTGTTTTTTGAAAGCAACCAGTTTTGTTATCATTTGCTGTTTGAAAATTATTATATTTTTTTTAGTGCCAAGAATTTTTTTTTTTGTGTTTTGTTTCTATCAATTTTAGTCATGTGCCATGTACATTCATCTTCGACTTATAGCAATGTGTAAAAGATTTTGCAAACTGAAAAATTACTGATAAAAGATTAAATTGACTAACTACACAATCATTATAATGGTTATTTGAAATGTAAAACTCTTCAATTTGCTTTAAATATTGTTCAAATAGTCATTGATTTGAATTTTAATAATTTCTAAAATAATTTTTATATTTCTAAAAATGCCATTGAAATTGTTAAGAAAAGGAACACTTAATACAGTACTGTATAACCGTGAAGTTACATGTAGTTAGTTTTACGTTTAAAAATTAAATTTTAAGAAACGTTTGTCCAGATGAGATACTAAAATAAATTCATTTTATACAGTACCGTATTGCTTTTATTTAGGAATTTTTTAAAAAATTTCTTTTAATATAATTATTTAATTTCTTCTGTACTAAATCTAACTAATCTTGTCTGACTTACGTTATTTTCAAATGAAACGATCAGCAATACATAATAATTAAAATAAATAAGTTATTCCAATGAAAAATAAATTAAAACTCAATAGCTTAAAAAAGTGCTGTAAACTTAATTATTTTAATCAATGTATTTAAATTGAATGCATTGTTTGGACTTCAATTACTATATACGTACATTGATATGCACGTGTTTAAAATTTTCAAAATAGTTTTTTTTGTAAAATTTATGTTAAACGATTGATTGTTTGTTTTGATCTGGCGTTCCTTTATAATTTTTTTTTTTTTTTAAATTGTTTTTGTGCCCATCCTGATACAAAAAATGACAAACATTAAGTGAGAAGATTGACGGAGAGAGAAACCTGTTTTGTACATAAGAAAATTATTAGTCCTAAAAACAATAAATTAATAATTGAATGTGTGAGTAAGTGTTAAGTTTGATATTCAATTACTTTTTACATGCTATATTGCTAACATCTCTCTCCTCTCTCTTTATCTTAACCCATTCTATTTCCCAAATTTCAAGTCTTCATAGATTTCTTGGCAAAACGAAACGGATGTATCATGTTGTCATTTCCACAATTTTATACTAATGTACCGTACCAGACTTTTAAAACAATGTAAAAAAATTAATTAAAAAAAATATTTTTATATAGATAAATAAAATTCATAATTATCAAAATAAAAAGAATTTATCTAATAAATTTGAATTTTTTATTTTAGCCTTCTAAAAGATTTTGGACAACTTGATTGAAATATTAATTTATTTGCGAGAGACATGGTTTACATATTAGATTATGTAATATTGGTATTATAATGTAAGATTGACATTTACTCAAAGCATGTTTCTTCCGAAATTTTGACTGCCATAAAGCACTTCACCAAAGGTGTATCACGTACAGTTTATCGAGTTATTGGCCATTCTTTTTTGGTGTTTGAAGAAATTGGAAGTTTAGAATCAAAAGTTAAGTTTTTCGAAAAACTGGAACATTGACCAACAGTGAATGTTTTGGTCTAAATGATAAATTGTCGACACTTTCCCTCAAATATTCACACCAACAACTCCTTGTGCAAATTAACTTATTGAAAAGAAAAATAAAAAAAAAAACGATAAATCTAGTCTAAAAATTAATTTCGTTAAAAATAAATATAATTTTTTTTTAATATTAAAATATTTCTAGTAGCGTTCATTCAAGTAAAAAAAAAAAAAAAGAAATAATTTATATAAAAAATAAAAAAAAATTAAATGCGCATGCGCGTTAAAGTTGTGACGAGCTGAATTTAAGGATGACGTAGCATGGCTGCCTCGTTGCAGTTCTCGTCCGCGTAGTGAATTTGAAAATTGATATTTTATGGGTGTGTCTTCTTCTGCCTATAAAATTTGCCTGTGTTTGGAGTAATGAATTTAAAATCAAAAAGAAACATCGACAGTGATTTATTGCCAGGAATTAATTAGATTAAATCGAAGAATGTACGTCCTGCTCGTCGCCACCAGAATCGAGGGGGAAAGGCCGCCATTTTTCATCTACAATGCGGAATTGCGGGTAACTGCAGTCTTCGTTATTCGGAGTATTAAGATTGTGGAAATGTAACCTACCGGTAGCGAGTAGCTTATTGAGTAAGTATTTAACTCAGTTAAATTTTGTTTGTACTTTGTTATTAAAATTATAATTTGGCGACTACACGGAGGTATCGGTAGTTGGGTAGTTTCTTTTTAAGTTTACAATTTACACGGTGGGAATTTCATGAAAGTTATTAATATTATTGTAGCTATCGAAAAAAATGTTAATTCAATAAGAAAATATCTTTGAAAGGGCGAAAAAAATACGTTAAATTTATTTATTTATTCTTTTGGTTTGGATTGGTAAACATTTTTTTAATATTATACGCAGGTCTTTATTTAAATTTAATTTGGTGTTTATTCAAACGTGAATCAACATTTTACTTAAAAATAAAAAAAAGTGGTTTTTAACTAAATGTTTATTGCGCGAAATTTAATCCACTTGAATTTTAATTAACACTTTTATTTTATTTTATTTTTTTTTACGACGTTTAAATTTTTGTTTAAACTTTTGTTGCTAAAATTTAAATTGAAGAAAATTTAGTCGTAATTTTGCATAATTATGTTAAGTTTTGTGTGCGATTAAAACTCGGGTTTTTAATGTTCATCTTATTCAGCAAACAAGTGAAAGAGATTACCAGTCAAAGAGATGGGGGAGGGGGAAAGGAGATGTAAGGGACTCCGAGGAGCGATAATTACCGGGATTATTGTTTTTGAGTGGCCGTGGGTTAAATACATATTATTATAATATTTTTTGAGACCGCTTTCAATTCCTTCAAAACAATAATTATTATATGTGAGGTTAAAGTTTCTTCACTTTTATTATTCAATAATAATTAACGATCGCTTAATAATATTGTAGTTAAAAATTGCCAGCGAAATGTAAATTAATTTTGATTTTTTTTTTTCTCCCTCTCTTGATTTTAGCTTCAACGCCCGAACGCAAAAGATGGGCTTTCGGAAGTCAATAGACTCAATACGTATCACCATCGAACGTCGGCTCAGTTAACGATTCCTATGAGCCACACTTCTATTCTCAACTATCATTCGACGGCCTTGGAACGGCGTGAGGAACCATCGAGGTGGCATTCGGTCCAGTTCTAAATTTCCTCAAAGTGCGAGTTGCGCGAGTCAAGTCCGATGGTAGGTTGAAAATCATTTTAAATAATTTAAATCAGGTTAGAAAATAGAATAAAATGGTGAGAGTGCGCGTGGGTTGAATGGGACTTGGAATTTTTGGTGAAATGTCGTTACAATGAACTTGATTAGCAGTAACTATTTAACCAAATTCTTTTCTCTTTTTTTTTTTTTTTTTGAAGAGTAATGTGAATATCCATAATTAATTTTTTTTTTTACATTATATTATACTTTAATATTCGGTATAATCAATGCCAACCTTTACAGATTTTAAACGAATGAAATATTTTTTATTTCGATATTATTTTTTAATGTTTAAATTTGTTTTGAGGGATTTTATCAATTATTTCTATTGACAAAATTTTAAATTTCGAAATTTTTGCTACATTCTTAAAATTAAAGTTCAATTGTCAAATTTATTGCTTACGGTCACCAATTTGTTTACTCTTTCCCCCCCCCCCTTTTTCCCTGTGATTTTAGTTTTCTTTTTATTAGAAATGGCAGTACGATTGAATTCAAAGTAGGTCTATTATTTTAACAATTGTTCAGAGCGTACCTTCATTAGTTAACCAAAAAGAAAAATGTTCAAGTGTTTTTATTATGTCCCTGGATTTATCGAAGTTTGTTAGGACGAATTATCATCGTCTTCTTTGTACAGTAACGACATTTCGCAGTTTAATACCATCTACGTCCATCTTTTTTATTTTCCCTCTCGGACATTTACAATTTAAATTTCTCCCGGCTTGAGCAAAACCTCATTATGAAACGGGGCCCAGATGTTGGAAATGATTCTAAAATGGAAAATATAAAATCTTATTTCTGCATAATTATTATCAAAGCTATGAAACATGATGTGATTGTAGTAGTAGTAGCGTATAAGTATATTTAATAAAATTGCTCCCCGATTTTTGTTTACTTAATATGAATGGGGTTTGAGCAATTTGTCTCAACGGAAAACGTTTATCTTCCTATTTATCTTATTTCATCATACTGGAAGGGTGAATTTTTTTTTTTTTTTTTTAGTTTTAAATTACTTTTAGTTTTGCGCTCGAAACTATTTTTTGTAGTTTATGCGGTATCCCTGCTTTTCACCATGACGTATTTCTCCTATTTTTTTTAGTTTTTGTCTTATTCTAAAATAGTAAACAACTTCTAATGGTTAATAATTTTTCTTCTTCTATTTTTAGATCCAGTTTGAGGAAGTTTCGTAAAAGAGAGATATTCAACTTGGGATTTGCCGAATATTGACTGTCAACTTTTCGAGTCAAGGTAGGCCTAACTTATTTAATTTAATGAAACGCATGCTAGTTGCGCTAGATTCTGTTTTCATAATACTTGCTTTTTGAATTTTTTAGTATCAAGTAGTGTTTAATTTATTTACATCAGATCAACAATGTTTAAAAATAATAACATGAAGATGTTATGGTTAAGTCAATCTGTTTTTCTTATACAAATTGAAATTTATTTTGATATATATAAATTTTCGAATTAGCCATACAGGAAGCAGCTTAGTAGGAACAATGATGGAGAGCCATCAGAAAGTCTACCATGCGTTTTTTTAATCAAGCAGCGATCACATATGTGGAGTGTTGTATTGGATAGCTTATTCCTTTTCCTGATCGGGAACATATACACCATCAGCTGGTTAACACCGGCTGCCATTTTGGCAGTTTCCACCTATATCTAGGAACTGGTTAAAGCGTTGTCCAGGTATATAAGGCAAAGCATTTATGTGGCCCACGCTGCTTCCTCTTCTCTTCTATTAAGGCTCATTAGGGTTTTATTTCACCATTATGGCTAAAATGTATGAAAATAAAAGGCAAATAAGTAACTTGTTCCTGCTGAGCTTAGCTTTTAACTGCCTAACACAATGTTTTATTAGCTAGCACATTTGAATTTTTTACTATCAAGTAGCGTTTAATTTATTTACATCAGCTCAACAATTCTTAAAAATAATAACATGATGATGTTATGGTTAGGTGGCTTCAGTGTTTCTAAAACTAAATTTAAGCTTAATTTGATAGATATAATTTTTTAATCAGCCATACAGGAAGCAGCTTAGTAGGAAACCAGGGTTTTTGAAATTCCCTTAGTTTAGCCTTCCCATTTCATTAAATCTCAGAAATCCACCAAAAAAGCAAGTGTGTTAAAAAAATTTTAAAAATAGATTTTTAGATGTAAAATGGCCTCAGAAACACGATGCCGTTTTCTGTTGGTCGATATTTCATCGATTTCAGAAGTTATTTAAGTTTTATCGTTTTTCAAGTGAACTTTCATTCCGTGCGGGCACTTTTTCGAAACTTCTCGGTTGAATAACTCAAAAACTAAGAGAGATAAAGACTCATGGGTTGCGCCTTCTTGTAGAGGGCCTCATTTTACATACCCATGTAAATTTTTATGCAAATTGGATCACGGGTTCGCGAGTTATGAGCAGTTGAATTTTTGAAATTCCCTTAGTTTAGCCTTCCCATTTGATAGAAACTCAGAAATG
>JAQGAZ010001934.1:0-22529 GCA_034692225.1 Polydesmus complanatus | reverse complement strand
CTGTTTTCTGTTGGGTTTTGCTGATGTCCACTATTGTTACGGGATAAATAATTGTGATGGGTAATGTTAAGGTTTTTATTTTTATATTGTTTTGCTATGGTATTGTGTAAGGTTATGGATATAGTAACCATATTAAGAGTGAAAATTGTGAATGTAATGGTTGATGTCTAAATAAAACTTGAATTGAATTGAATTGAATAATTAAAACATAATGTTTTTTTTTTTTACTACCGGTAATTAATGTGTTTTTATTTTGAGTAGATGCGCACTGCTGTACATGTACAGTATTATAAATGTCTGGCTAATGAAACTTTGAGATCATTATTATTGAAATTACAGTAAGTCTATAATATTATGCTGTAATCATGTTTACTGTATTAATATATGACCTTAATTTAAGGAGATGGTAATTAAACTTTTTTTTATTTTAATACATAATCTTACCTATTAATCTTTTTTTTTTTTTTTAATTATTTACAATATCAATCAGAATTCTATTTTTTTTTAATTTTGGGGGTAAAATAAGTATCGGTATCGTTAGATTAAAAGAAGTAATTATAACTTTAAAAGACATTTTTTTCAGTTCCTATAGTATTTTGGATTCAGTGATCTCTTATCTCCTTTCTTTTCACTTGATTGAATTTTTAATCAAAACAAAGTTTGAACAAGTTGAGCGTATTCAGAGGTAAATGTAACGTTTACAATTGCCTCGTTTTCGAAATTTGTAAATCAAATTTTGATTAATTTGTATAGGCGAGTTTTATTTATTTATTTTTTGTTATTCTCTCTTTCGAAAAATATTCTGGCATTTATCTCGCATGGGCGAACAATTGAGCACGGTTTCTTCCGCCCGTGCAGGTTGGGGGATGCTGGCAGAGGACGTCTTAGCTAAAGTGTCGGATGTCTTTATCTAAATCATCGATCGCCAACGACGTTTCGATTTTAATAAAACGTTACGTTTCATTTTTTGATACAATGACTCCGTTTCCATGCGTCGTTGCGTCGGGTAAAATCAACTCCGACATCTGCTGCAGCTATAATGCTCGCAACATGGCATGGTGCACCGTGCACCATGCTTTTTCCTCCGACACACGTCATCGCCAAAGCACAGCAACGCTCTCTACCGTACATTTTTACTTCATTTTCTATTTACAGGTGACTGCTCGTCGCGAAATGTTAATTCATTTTGACTACATTGATTGCATTTTAGTAAATGCACCGTCTGATTTAATTTGGAGTGAATGTATATTTTTTTCTCTCTCCTCCCCTTTCCCCCCTCCCATCTACATTAATGCACTGTAGCGCAACAGATTCTTTTTTAAACGTAATTGAATAAGGAGAATTTATTTTCGGATTTACGTGTAAGTTGTTTGCACTACGTGAGTTGCTTATCAGAAAGGCTACGGTTTATATTTATTATATTCTGAAACGCATTTATCAAGTTGTCGTGGATACGTTAACGTTGGCTGGCTCTTTTACTTGGTAGAAAACGTCTAAGTGGTGGCTGATTTGCATGCTGTCATTTGGAAACGAAAAATAAAATAAAGGCTTTAAATTGTAGCATTTTTATTATATTTTTGCGGCGAAGGATAATGAATGACAAATCTACCTTGCGAAAAGAATAGATGTAAAGTTACTCGTTGCAAACTTTCTATGGTTACCTTTTTTTAAAACATTTTTTTTTTTAAATAATATCTTTAAAATAATTGTGATGACTTTGATATTTTATAATAAAAGCTATCATCTGAATTATCTTGGTTTTGAAATTGGATCATCAAATTTTAAGATGAAAAATTAAGATATTTCCTTTCATGTGTTAATATTGGGGAGTTCTTCACGAACAAATCTCAATAAAATAATGGGAAACCTCTATAACCGAGCCCGTTTGTGTCACTTATTGTGTCTATTTTATTCTAAGAATCTGAGGAAATAATTTCCCAACCAATCTCAGCTGATGTTATTTCACATCAAGATTCTTACATTATAACAAATTAATAAATGTGATTTAAAGCATTGTTCTTCTTTAGCATTTTTTCTTATCTTGTACCTAATAATATTGAGTTAAAGTACTCATCGTCATAGAATAGGCAAATTGACAAGACAACTGTCGATTTGATAAATTCATGGAGTGTACTTTATATTCATTTATAGGAATTGTAAGTTACTGTATATAAGAAATGTTTATTTGCGAACATAAATTTAAATGGGATCGATAGGTGCTTTGAATGAAGATAACGGGTTTTTCTAGGATCGAAGAGTGTGGTGCATTATTTATATTCCAAGACTGAGTGTTTTTGCCTTTCTCTTTCAAATAGGCGCGATTTACAAGTTCGAGGAGATATAGCAGATAATAAAGCATTGTCTTTTTTTTTATTTAGAAATCTTAAGCATGCTACCGATACGGAAGTTAATTTTTAAATGATTTATTTCTAATTAAGGTTTTGATTAATATAGAAACACCCATTTATCTATACATTTTTCCCATTAGCACCTTTAGAAAGAGCAATATTCCTGATCTCTAATTTGTGACATTTTTCGTGCAGATAATTATAGCATAATAAAAGGGGGGGGGGGGGAACCATTTAAGCCATTATTAAGCAGGGCAAATGAAACGAATTGGTTTGTAACGGTTCCAAACGTTTTCTCCGTGATATTAAGAATGTTTTTATAGAGTATTAAACGACGGGTTTTATTCAAGTTCGAGGACTTAAGAATTAATTTTTGGTTGAAAATGAGCAAAGATATCTCGGCGTACTTGAGCTTAATATGCGATTTTCTACAATAGAAATAATATATTGATCGTTACTCTTATCCCCCTCTCTCATTTAGGTCTCGATAGACTCTTAATGCGTTTTCTACGGAGAATCGAATTTTATGGTATTTTTGGATTATATTAAGTACGGGGGTTATAAATAAAATATGTTTCTTTGCAGCTTTTATTTGTCTCTCTTTAGCGTCAAATTTACGATCTGTAATGTGCCTCGCGCATTGTTGTTGCAGTATCAGTCTCGATCACCTACGCAATTCGAGATAATGACTAAATTTATTCATTTTAGGACTGAAAAGAAGGCTTTGGCTTAAAATATCCAAGTTAATGTTATCATTTAATTAACTTATTTTTGAGAAATTAAAATGATTTATTATACGCTACTTAAATTGGGTATCTTCGGAAATTAAGTTTTATTGGCGAAACGACTTCCAAAGAAGAGATTTGATGAAAACATTGGTGGATCTACTCGTAGTTCTATTAAACTTTTTGAGGTTACACCAAAATATGGAACTAGTTTCGTTGATTAAAACCTGCTTCAAAAGGGCGATGGAAACAGTGTTTAGTTAGTAATAGGCACGAAACATTTTACTTTTACTTTTTTTGTAACCCTACATGCAATACATCCACCTTAATTTAACGAACAGTTACCGGTATTTATTTGAAAGGATATATATTGTAGTCTTTAGCTTTGAAAAACTGAATATTATTGCTCCTCAATTTGAAATCTAATAATAAAAAAAAAAAGATGCTATTGACTTCTTGAAGAAGCATCCTAAAAGGTTATCAGTTTTTAGTGCAGTGTATTAGATTTTTGAAGCAGAATTTTAATATCAGATGGTTTATAATTCTACCGATATATTTTTTTTTATATAGCTGAAAGCACTGGCGCAGTTGATATTATATTTTCTTTTACTTCTTCGTAACAGATAAGAATATCCGAAATTAAATTGGAGGTGAATGCAGTGAATAAATGAAAAGGATATATACCTAGTAAAGTATAAACACACTCGAGTTCAGAAAACTATTTCGTTTGAAGTTTTTGGACCTTTTTGGCAACAATTCCAAATATGTACACAGTTTTCAATAGGGAGGAAAAAAAAATCATAGAATTGATGTCATTTCAAGATATTATTTCATGTTTTCTGCTTTCAAATTTGTGTTCTTTTGCCTCTATCTTTCATTTGTGTATAGGTACGTAATATTATAAAGAGAACAGATGTTGTCAGAAACATAAAAAAAAAAAAAAGTAAATAGGGAAAACTAGCTCAAAATCTAACAAGAAGAAAGAATGCCCTTAGTTATTTGAGAAGAGTTGTATGACAAAGTCATGCAGCAGCAGCAGCAGCAATCGAATTGTGTCTGCTCAACATTTTACTATTATATTTTTCATTTACTTGTATTAAGAAGATGCAGTGTACATATTAAGACTTTGTTTGTCTAAGATCTCATTCCACTCGTATCTGAGATGGGAAGGCGTGATACTTTTACGGAAGAAATTATTTTCAACGTGGATGTTTGTCTCGTTTCGAAACAATTTTTTTTTCTTTTACTAATACTATGCCGTACAATCGTTTCTGTCAACTTTAATTAAAGCGCTTCTTTCGTTTTTCTTACTTTACCGTACAATAAATGTCGATATCTGATTTCTTTGTGTTTTTCTTATACTGTATTATATATATTATATATTTTTTTTCTTTCTCTCTCTTGTAGAAGATGCAAACTTACCTAAATAGGCCATCGGTTCTTTATCCTGCCTTATTGTTCGTCACGTGCTTCGTGTGCTATATGAACACGTTATCATGCGGTTTCGTATTCGACGACATGTCAGCTGTCAGAGATAACAAAGACCTGAGGCCTTCCACCCCCATCCGTAATTTACTCTGGAATGATTTTTGGGGAACACCGATGCATAAGGTACTTCATGTGTTGAATCAACTTATGAATAATTTGTTGCCTGTTAGTTTGCGATGGCGCTTGCTCGTTCGTGGATTCGATTTGGAATATGAAGCATGAATGGTTTGTCAAAAGTGTTTTCGTGTCTTTTCATCAGCGTTTTACCGTATGTCATTTCAAATAACGCGCATATCAATCGGAATTCTAAGTAAAATTGGCTTAAAACGCTCCCTTTCATAAGATTTGGGTAAATAAATAAATAAATAAAAAAGAAAAACTTGAATGCTTCATTTAAAATATTTTGTCAACTTTCTTTAAAAAAAAATAAATAATAATAATAAAAGAAGCATCATTAAATTATCGCAGTTCTAGTGTTGTCATTTGTATGAAATACAGTAGTAAATTTTAAAAAATAAACAGAATACTAGCTTTAATCGGATGACACGATTTGAAGATTTAGAAATTTTCAATTAACTTTTTAAATTCACTACGAAATTGGGAAGTACCAAATGTTTCATTTCCTAAAACACTAATTTGTTTTACGAAAGAAAAAAAAAAGAATTAAATTAATGATTGCTTTAAATTACATTCTTTTTTTTTTTTTTTTTTAAAAAAACTTTAGTTTTAAGTGAATAATGAACTCGTAACGTTGTAAATAATGAGATTAGATGGAATGCTCGATATATTAATTCTTAACTAAATTACTTTTCGTTAATTATTTTTGGTTGACATTTAAAAAATTGAGAGAAAATAATTTTCATTTACGAGTTTTCATTTATTCAGTGCTGTTTTTTTTTATCACTATGATGACTGTGTGGCTTATTTTTATTTACCTTTTAACATTAAAAATGTATTGTTTGTGTTGATATAGGAACAGAGCCATAAATCTTACCGTCCCTTATGCGTTTTTACCTTCCGCCTCAATTACGCTATCCATCAATTAGAGCCGATGGGATATCATCTGGTTAATATAGTACTACACGGAGTAGTGACGATTGTGTACCATAGGTAAGTCTATATACACATCGCGATTATTTTTTATTATTATTGTATATAAAAGAATAGATTCGAATTGAAAGTTGGTGTAGCTAAGGGATAGAAGCCATATTGTGTTCGGATTACGCCGCTTGTAGCTAGGCAATCACTTTTATTTTCTGTCATTGGGTGTCATTCTTTTTAAGGCTTTTATTTTCTTAGCGTGACACTGGTGAAAAGTGCATTTGGATCATATTCCGACGCTCCCGAATTGGGTTAGCTGGGTAGCCTAGGTGCAATTAGAAGCGGAACGGGAAGTGTCTAAGTGCGCACGCGTGTGCTGTAATTTAGTTGAGGGAAAGCCAGAATTAAAGGTAGATTGAAAACGTGTATTAATGGTCACTTAACCTCCAGTAGCACATCAATTAGCTTTTGTGGCAACCTTGTTTTATTACAAAGTGCATTTGCGTGTACTGGCACGTAACCTCCTCGCCAGCATTCTTTAATTTTACTACGCTTTGGCATTAAATCTGGAGAACGAGCTCCCAACTTCTTAAAAGGAGTTTAGGAAGTTTATTCCGAGCAAAATATTAACCATTAATTTTTTATTTGAGGAAGGCAAAAAACAAAAAGTGGGTGAGAGACAGCTGAAGATAATGGAAAACTGAAATTTAAAAGATATTTTCTTTAAAAGTTTTTAGTTCAAACTAAAATAAACTTAACACTTTTGATATCTCGAGAGGTTACTATTGGCGCTAAGTAATGTTTACCGGGATATCATATTTTATTTATATATCCGGTACTGTAGATTTTGCTTTAAAAAAGTTTAAAAAAATTACACGATTTCTTCAAGACACGGTTCTTGTTTGTTTATTTTGAAGGTATATTGGTTTTAATTGTCGCTTAATTAAATACAGACTAGTTCAAGTGGCAACCTTTTTGTTTTTATAGTTTACGTGTTCTGCTTTAATTGCAAAAAAAAAAAGTACTCGATAATGCTCGTACTTCTATGCAGGCTTATTTAGTGAATTGTATATTTTTTTGGATTATTTATCTCAATATTTTGTTTTTTTGAGTACGTTATATTATAGATGTTTTGTTAGAAAAATAGTTAATATTAATCTTATCCGCTTAATTATATTTGAAAATGTTTTCGTATTGTGATTATTGCTCGATCTTCAATACTGTTGGTTGCGCTGTACATAAATGTAATTGGAAAAGTATAGCCTAGTGGCGTTTCCTTTTGTTTCTCTACCATTTCGACTACTGTATTGTTCAACTCAATTTTTACAGTTCGTCGATTTTGGGCTTGCGTATTTGCGGTTGCTTTTATTGTGCAATACCAGTTACCGCAACTTTTTGTTTTTACGATACATGATTGATACACTTTATATATTTTATTGTTTAAAATGGTCGACAATGTGAGGTATACTACTCCCAGTTTTTATTCTATACCGGTATGCAAAAAAAAAATGTTTTCTTCAAGAAAAAGAAATCAATAAGTCCAATATTTTTTTTTTTGGGAACGATTACGGATTTCCGTCATCAAAGCCATACGTGCGCCGTACGTTTATAGCGTCATCTCGGGCTAAGCTCTAAATTTGTTATTGCCCATATTGGCCTAATATCAATAATGTAATCTCCACCTATGAACTGTGATGCACATTAAATAGGAAGGGCGCCAGAGCAACGTGGAATGACGCTGCTCGCTAGCAGCGTACAAGGGTGCCTTCACGTCGTAAAGTCGAGAAAAGGAAAGTCTTACAACATAATTATTTCGCTGCCCAAGTGGATCATAATCCACAAGCATTCGTAAACATTTTATTTTTAAACTTAAAAATCATTTACAAATGAACTCTAGGCCTAATGCTGTTTATGATCGACTTTATCCCAATTTTGAGATTTCTGAATTTAGACCACTGTCTTTAGAACTGGGTGCATCATATATTATTGTAGTGAATCGAAATACATTTGATACATCCTAGGGATATTTAGTTTTTTTATTTTAATTTTTTAGAAAACTATTCATTAAAGGCAAGAAGAGTAACGCCGTTCGCAATTTTTTCTGTTTGAAAAAGAAATCTTAGAAATCATGAAAAGTGCAGTGAGGGCTTTGTTAATTTTAAATCCGCGTTAGAATGAATTCATATGATTTTTTTATTAAATTGTATTCAAACAATTTATCGTTAAGATGCTTCAGAAAAAGTTGTGAGGGAGTGGGGGGGGGGGGGAGGGGGAGCTACATTATGTTAATTATGCGCAATTGATTTTATTACTTTTGTTGTTTTCAGATCTGAGCCCCGTTTCTTAATGAATCACAAGTTAATATTATTACTGTTATTCTTTATTTATTCTATCCCTAATACAGTAATCGCAAATTAATGCTGACTATCAGGGTCTTAGTGCTGATTGTTAATAATATTAATAAAAAAACTTATTATGAAACGAGGCTTTGAAAATCTAAACAAAGTTTTTTGTTTATTTTTTTTCTCTCACACGTGTTAAACTATATTTCACGACTTTCATTTTAAGGGGTTTTTTTTATTTTTATGAAAGTTGAATGCTGGAGATTCTTCTCTCCGTATACCGTGATACTGAAAGCGATAAGATAAGGATTAGGGAATCTTAAACCTCATTACGGCTTTAAAACGTGGCGATAAAAATCTTGTTGAATTCATTTTCGCGGTACTGTATACTGTAGGTGAATTCGGGGAATAGTTGAAACGCTCTGCTTTTAGAATCTCAAAAAAGCAAAGGCGAAAAAACGAGTGAGATGAGAAGTTTGTCGACCTCGATGAGCATTATACGAACTGTACTTTCTACTGAATCTTTCTGCTTTAGGTGTGGCTAAACTAGCAAATTTTCCCAATTTTTTTTTTATCCCTACGATGCGGGCTAGTATTCAACCTGATATATTTTATTCAACGTTTGGTGTGGCGATGACATCCAAATTTACGTACTAGCTTGACATTCTCATATAATCCTTCAACGTTATCAAATTTATATGTCCAAAACAGATTCTTCCCTATTTTTCATAATGACGGCACACACAGTGGAGAAATTTCACAGTTTCAGTGTAGCCAATATTATAGAACTTTAAGTAGGCTAATCTTTTTTTAATATGCACGTAAACTTACATTTTGAGAGGGTTTCTAATGGCAGAATGGTGGAGTATAAAAATTCGAGGCGTTTTGGGCGGTGGATATTGACGTTTTATCCGATATTTGCACATAAAATATTGTTTACAATTTATTATTAAAGAGTATTCGCTGTCTGATTTCAAAAAGATTAATGAAGTGTTATTCACCTAATTTCCTTTTGTAAAGAATTAAACGTTGTGTATTGTAAACATCATACTTTCCGCAAATAAGACTTTAAAAGGCATTTTATTATAATATTCGTTGAGCAAACATTTGTGCGGACCAAAATATTGTGTTAAGCGGATTTTTCTGTCGCATTTTTGATACAGTACAGTACAGATAGAGAACAAAGTACGGTATGGCGCAAAGTATTTAAAATCAAGGGCGGAAATGGGAAAATAATACGGTTATAATTATAAACTTATTAAATAATTGTTTATATTTGAATGCGAAAATAAATGCAAGTAAAAAGAATTATTTATAAGCTTGTTTATGCTGTGAGACCTTGTTTGATATTATTTCAAGCGCTTCTAAAGGGTCTTTCCCTCCCCCTTTCCTTCCCTTATTTTATTTAGTTTTGAAATATTAACCAACTGATGAAATTTGGTTCCGGGTCCTTTCATTGTCAACTTTGAATCCGTGATGAAAGTCACCGCGTTCTTTCCCAATGTAATTATTCAAGTTTCGGTTTGGCGGTGAACGAATCTAATGTTCGACTCCTAGCAATAGCGAATTTATGACATAATTAAATTAAGCTTTAATATATTCGTGAATGGTTTATGCGCGAGAGCATCGTCTAGTTTAGTAGCATTTAATTTCGACGTCTGTAGAGGAGCGTTTCTATTCACGATGACGTTATCAGGGCAAAGCATTGATTGGATTTCTATGAAAAGGAAAAATTTTACGAGAACCAGCTTGTCAGTTTATTGTTATTTTATGTCTGACGTCTTTACGCAAGTGAGGAAGGATGATAAAGGTGGGGGGGGGGGGGAATAGTAAGAATCATTACTCGGAGCACGGGTTGTAATGTGGAATGTAGGTGGGTTTACCACTTTTGATTGAAATGAGACCCTCCTCACCTTACCTCATCTCTTAAAGGACACGTCTTATTTAAATAACGCCGAAACAGTTAAACGCATTCGTGGAAACTATCGATTTCGGAGCAATCGCGCGCAGGTGTAAACGTGGAGATAAAATCTTTGGGTTCGGTTTGAGCTCTTTATAATATTTAGTCTTGTCAGAAACGTCTCATCAACGTACCCGAGTATGATGCATGATCTTCAATGATCCCGCGCGCTCACTATTTATGCACTCTTTTTTTTACTAGGCTTGACGACAGCAAATTGACAGCGGCAGATTTTCATTCTTTCGCGCTATTTCTTCACGTCTAATATTTTTTGATGAGAAAGCGCCGTCTGACTATTCGTGCATCATTGTAACCGAGATTATGATGTAATAGAATGATTCTTTTTTTGCGACGCAGGTTCATTATATTTTCGCGATCGAGGCTCGCGCACGGCCTACATACAGATGGGGATGTCATCAAAAATGTTTTTCCTCCTCGCACCCGAACGCGGCAAAAGCCTTCCCTTATCTTCATTTCAGCATCATACGCCGTTTTTACTGTATATTGATTACCTTTCCCCTTATGTTTATCAATATGTAGCGGGTGTTTGCACGGGTACCTGCGTTTTATAGTCGTGTCGTTTCTTGCTTATGATGATGATCATGATGAACGTTACGTTGTCCTACATACATTTGAGAATTACTTCTCTCTATCGTGTATAAATATACTCTTGTAAGTAAAAGTATGTACGTTTGTATGTGCACGGAGGTGTAGTACGGCGTAATATGTCGACTGAGAGAAGTGGCGGTGTTGCGAGAAGAAGCAATCTGTTTTTGCGTTATCCGGAATATTAGATGAGGTTGGAATCGAGAATGTGTTTATTACAAAATGCGGGATGAGCTGGATCATCGGAGGCTGACGCAGCGACAATATAGCGCGGACATTATAAAGAAGGGCTAAACGGCCCAAGATACCGCAAAAGAGTAATGCTGTACTATGGAACTTTTTTTATACACTGACTTTACCGTATATACAATATTTTGCGCATATGATCAGTTTTTTTTTTTGTGTCTCTAGAGATATTTTAGCTCAAATTCTGAGGAAAAATGGTTTTGGGCTTAGTTGGTTTTTTTCTTTCTATTTTATTTATTTTTTTTTTTAATTCACTTGACTTAACACATTGAAATGCTGCTTAATATAAAGATTTATTTTTTTTTATAACCAGCTTTTCTTTGCATTTTTTTCTGTTTGTAATTATTTTATGAGAATTTAATATTGTGATGTATTCGTTGACATTTTCTATAAATTTATAAAGTTGTTTTGATTTTCTTTCTGTTTTTTTTTTTTTTTTGCAAAAATATAAAATACCATTTCCTTTAATGTCAACATTATTACATGTATTTGAATGAAAAAGGAATTAATATTTAAAGATTTTATATCTCGCAAATGCAACGCAACGCATTTTAATGCCACGAGCATTTCGCTAACTACAGTACAGAGGCCTACATTATTTTCGTTCCTTAGTTTTATTAATAACTTTTCCATTAGTAATCATTAATTGAAAATACATTGGAGTTTCGATTAGCCCGAGTTACAACCGGAGACAACCTCAGGGTTATTGAAACAATGTATATAATCAAATGTACAGTAACTATACAGTTAAAAATTAATTTTTTTTTTAGCAAAAAGTAATAATACAGTATGTAATGAGTTTAACTTGGGTTACGGAGTCTCTACTGCAAATACAAAGTTTAATTAAACATTTTGTTCGTTAAGAAATTAATTAAATTTAAGGTTCATCAAACTAGATTACGCTTTGAAATTTACGAGTAATATTTTTATTTATTAAATATTGTTTTTGTTATCTACCGCATATATGTTTATTTAGTATAAAAAAAAAATTAATCTCGCTTAGTATTAATGTCAAAGCACGTTTGCGTGAAACTTATTTTACGCTTAATATGCCGCCCACGATCTCATTTGTTTGCTTCGTTAATATTAAATTCTACAAATAATTGTAGCCCAAAGCTCATTTGATATATTTTGATATGTAATTAATTATTACATCAGTCATTTGATTTGATTTTGCGGAATGCTCGGAATATGCGAAACTCAATTTAAATAGAAAACATTTTGGCATTCGAATAATAGAAATGAATAATATTAAATATTTGACAAATGCGCTGCTGCTACGCAAAGGTATACGTGGATCGACATTTTGACGTTGATTTTTCCTATTTTCTCCGGCAGTATTAAAATATATTCAATTTTTCAGCTCGTCGATTTTTAAACAAACGCCTTGGCGCGCGCAAGCTAACATTAGATCGATTTCACATTTTCGAAAGATAGAAAAAGAAAGCAAAAAAAAAAAAAAAAAAGGTTTCTATTTACTAAAACGATTGGTGAAGGGGGACCCGATTTTAATGAAATGAAGCAAACATAAAGTGTAATCCGATTGTACGTAAGCATAAAACGTACTGCGCCGAGTAAATACGTTACAGTACATTTCTACAATACAAAAGTGAAGTAGATAGAGTGATGGAAAGAAGGGAAGGGGGGGGGGGGGAGAGAGAAAAGAAATATTTAGCCAGTTAATATTAAAGAAGAAAACGGGTAATATTGATTGAAAATACGAAACTCCCCGAGTTGTTGTTCGGTATAGTCGTCTTTACTCTGTTGGATATCCGATTAGAATTTGTTGCGTCTAATGTGGATTAGTCGTGGCGGGACACGGAATTGAATCGTCCACAGCCAACATTTTCACCACACACACACACGAATTCACATAATTAACTACAACCGGAACTCTAGGTTTAGCTCGCTTGTTTATATTCCTAGTACAGGGTTTAATGCGCTGTTTTTACGCTGATCAAAAATTGTTGTCAAGGGATTTGAACGCCCTCGCCGCGAAATCGATCGAAAGAAACGAGCGGCCAACCGTCTCTTAAAAATAAAAGTGAGAGGAAAAAAAAAATTATTATGGTGTGCAGTGGTTAATTAATCTTTTAAAGGTATTCTATTTCATTGTGATGGATGGGAAGTATCAACTTTCAACAAAGACAATTGAGGGATTTGTTAGCTGAAAGCTGCTTAAACGCACTTTCAATAGGACTTGTGCCACAGAATCGAATTTCCTTTTTACTTTATGCGAACACGCTCGATTTACCACTGTACATCGGGTTGAGTTGAGGGGAAGTTTGGGAGGGGGACTTTTTTTTTTTTTGTTTTTTTTTACGAGTTACTACGATGGCTAACTGGGACTATTTTTAGTGAGTTACTTTTTCGAAGTTTGGAAATGAGAAGATTTTTTTTTTTTTTTCTGCTTGGAATCTATCTAGGTCGTAGATTAGCGGTTAAATTTTTGATGGAAATTAGTCAAGTGCGGCGATAGACTTGCCTCTTAGATTTACTACCTCGATAAAATAAATTGAATTTCCACTTTCTTTACGAATTGCTTCCACTAGATATCCGTTCCTTAGCCAATAATTTAGTTTACTAAACCGCGGCCCGCGATGCTTTTTACTAAGTCAATTCACGGTGTTTACATAATTTAATTTCAACGGCGTAATTGGACTAATAAGTGTGGAAGTTGTTTTTTTTTTTAATTCATTTTGGAACAAGTAAATAACGTTTTAAAAATGCTAATTTTATTTGACGAAATTTGATAGGTATCTAATTTAAAGGAAGCAATTTTTTTTTTTTTTTGATTTTCCGAAATTGAATTTTGGTAGGCTTAATTCAATTTATCGAGATTTTTAAGTTTACATGTCTAGAACGAATTTAAGTAGTTTTCACTTTAGAAATGTTTGCATAATAAACTCAAAAGAACTGGTTAATAATTTTTTATTTTCAAACTCTTCATAATTATTATAACAGTGTCAGTAGTGTATTATTGTTTGTTTTTTTTACAAAATATTTATTATTATTTCATGCGCATCATTTCTTTTAAAAGTTAAATGGCGAGAAACGAAATAGCTATTGTTATGTTTTTCATTTCTTTTTTTAGACTAAATATCTTTTAAGATTATTCAGTTGATCCTGCCTGCATCAGTTAATGCTTTACAAAAAATTAATTTCGATAGTCCAAGCCATAATACTTGATGGTCATTGCTCCGCCTTTGGTCAAACTACTCGTAAATCGCCTTTTCAATTGTCAAAGTTTTGACGCAAATTAACAAATAAAAATATCATTGAAAACGGATTTAAAATGTTTCAAATTTGATTTTCTTTTTGGTGTCGACATTTAAATAGTGCAAATAAAAAAAATTAACGTATAGCGTGAGAGATATGCACTCACATTGTCATCAAAAATAGATTATTTGGCATTCAATATAAACATAATTTAAATGCAAACATCGGCATAATGTTGAATGTGTTTCAATCTTGACTTACAATATCAATTTACTACCCATAGATGTTGGGAAAAGTCGGTTGCGAACGACTAATAAATGTATTTGGCTGGAAATATGATATCAAAGTCGCGAAGCGTAATAATAATTGAATTAATAATCGTTTATTTTCTTCGTTTAAAAGATAGTAGGTTTTATTTTATATGCGGTAAATAAATAAAAGATAAAAATAAAAAAGAAGTTTGAAGCTCTTCGATTTTGAAATTTCTAAAACTGGCGTTTTAGACATTGGTTCCTGGTATGGTTTTCCATATTGAGAATTACTTCTTGGTACTGTAACAGACGTAATCTCTCATTTTCAACGCTTATCACATGAACTCTAATCTTCTTTTCGACTCCATTGCGTTATATGTGCAGTATGGATATGTAAATATTCTAACATAAATTTGGTTTATAGCTCTAATTAAGCTTCAGATTTAGTAAATTATCTGCTCTAATTATTACGCATTATATACGGTTTAATTTCCATTTATTTTAACAAAGGACATGTGTAAACATAGCAGCTGAAACATAGTTTCTTTGTTGAATATAATAATATTAGCGGCTATATTGTTGTGTAATATTCTGCTGTTGGTTGAAATAACATTTTTATTTTTTCTTTTAATAGGTTTTGTCAACTATTTCTGTCTTCGACTGCCAGTATTATCGCGGCGCTGTTATTCGCGGTTCATCCAATTCACACGGAGGCGGTAAGTCACCTCAAACTAACATTCATTGCATTTTTATTCGGTAACTTATAATCGGGCTAATCGTAATAAGTTTTCATCACGATTAAATTAATATTAAAATTCGAGGAAGAGGGACTTAAAACGTTGCAGAGAGCGAGAGAGGAAAACAGCTACTAGTTGTATAGGAATAATAAACGGTCTAGAACGAAATTTTATAACAAACCTTTGGGGATTTAATAAATTTTCCCACCCTAACTTTTACTTTTACGATCTTTCACCTCTTGTAATATTTACCACACAGGCAACGCCGCGTTACACGTAATATTTTCCCATTGATCCATCCATAATAGCGTAAGGGTGAGTAAGAAAGAAATCCCTACCGACGGTTTTCTAATTTTTGCGCATCAATCGTTTTGAAGTATGGGTAGAAATCGACGGCGTACTTGTAATATGATTTAGGCAACTTTTTTTTTTTTTTTCTTTGTTTTCTTAAAGTCGAATTAACATTTTTTTTATACTCACCGCTCCTCTCCTCACCGAATATTTGAGCCGAGTGCATCGAACCAATCATCGGCGCGAGTCGCACTTTAATACAGTATATAGGAGATTAGATATTCATCTAGGATTCTAGAAAAGTTTTATTAAGATGGGGAGAAATAAGAAGTTTGAGAATAAGGGATAGAGAGGATGGAAGAGTATAAGAACATTGATTGGAAGATCATTGTGATGCCTTAAAGATGTAACAACAAAGCGATTCCCTTAACGACCGTGTGCCTTGATGAAATTTGTGGAGTGGATCCGTTCGATGCTATACGTAGGGAACCGGAGGCGAATCAAGTGGTCCTCTATTCAAAAATATCTTGTCACGGTAAATCCTCGATTTTTTTCCCCCTTCATCTTCTCTGAAAAATACACGACATGGCTTAAATGTAATATTTAAGAGTTAACATGGAGGCGTTCAATGTTTTCACCGGGCTTATTATTATTTTTCTTCCTACTTCAAACATTATAATAATTATGGAAGGGTTGTGTTAAATAAATTTTTACGTGAAAATTTTTTAAAGTTAAATTTATTATCGTTATTTTTAAAATTTTTGGGAGAATATTAAATTAATAATTACTGCAGGTAAAATGTATCCGATTTTCAGCTTTAATAATTCCTAATGATGTAATTGATTAAGCTAATAATTATTATGCTGTGTAAAAAGTCAAGTGAAGTTTATTTAAACGAAAAACCGAGGTTTTGCTAGTACTGTTGCTTCTTTCAGGAGAGAAGTTCAAAATTACTAACTTTAATACAAGCGGAAGATTCCGTTTAGATTTTATACAGTTTTCCATTTAATAGAAAAGCGGAAACAAGCTAGATTAGAAATTGCTTTACATAGACTACTGCAGCAGCAGCAAGGATTCTTAACGTGCTCTGGGTATGCGCAGTAAATTGCGAGTGCGTTCGGGATTTAAATAAGGTCCCAGCTTAGTTTCAGCACTTAGTCGCGCGTTGCAAATGTTTAGATTCGGGTACTTATGATTTTCGTATATATATATTTTTTTCCTTTTACGTAGACTTCCCATCTTTTTTTTTTTTTCTTCCTTTTCTTCGATATTTTAACTTTCCTATTTTTTAAATTGGGAAGAAGGGATAAAAAAAAAATGGAGAATAGATCGACATGTATTTTGGATGGATAATCTTCGACGCTCGATATTGCTTTTAAATAAATAAAATAGCTCGCAGAGAATTTTATTTATTATTTATTTATATATATTTTTTTAATATATAAGAAAAGAGAAGCGGAGGGTAATAATGTAAAAAGGCGCGGAGGTACATATAGGAGAAAGATGAAAATTGCGAAAACATCTTTAAAAAAAAAATGTTGAATAATAAAATAACGCGAAGGGTCAGGAAGAAATTGTTTTTCTTCTTGTTTACCAGTGTTATTTACTTAAGACCTCTCGTGATAGTGCAATCTCCTCCCTCTCCCTCTCGCTAAAAATCACGGGAAAGTAAACAATTTCCTTTAGCTCCCTCTTCGGACGTTAGGATTGCGATCTCCAGACCCAATAACAATATCTCACTCTCTTTTTCGTTCTAAGCAAATGCTTACATTTATATTTGGTACTCGTATACGTATTAGTGCGACGCTCGTCGCAAGCAAATAACAACAGATGGGGAGATCTCATAAAAAATAGATTAAACGACGATGCTATATCGTTAGCAATCTACCGAGAAAATGTAAGAGAGAGAGAGAGAGGGAGACACTAGCTGCTGCAAGGGCTCGTCACAGTCGACTCTTATACTTCTTCAAGGTAGATACTACGGTACTACAGTATAATACTGTATGTACATTGTACACGGTCATGGAATGTGTATTCGTTTGATATTCGAATTCCTTGAGGGAAAGTTTCTCGTTTATTTATTTTTTTTTTTGCTTTTCGTTTTTGCCTCCTACCATAAATGACGTGACCTGTACATCACCGTCAGAGTTTAGATAAATGTTACCATCGTTTAAATTAATCGTTTTCCGCTGCAAACAAAGTAACAAAACATTTTATTTCTTTGGTGAACATTTTCTTCTATTATTTCGGATACTCGCATCTTTTTTTTCTTTTTTTTCTTCGTCTTTTTCTTTGACGAAATAAAGGTTTAAAGTTGGACCGGAAACTTAAATTTTCAAATCGAATGCGAGATAATCAGAGCTGCGCGTATTTTTATTTTATTCAATTAAAATTGGGCGGGCGTAGGAGCGGGAGGGCGTAACGAGTGAGTAAGGGCAGGTGAGGTTGACATTTCTCCGTAGTCGTTTGGTTGAGAAGACACCGGTGACAAGGGCGGATGTTTACGACTTGAGCAGCTACAGAGGATAATAAATGTAAAGGAGGCACGAAAAATTTTGGAAAAAGGCTTTACGTGTAATTTAATCTCTTGATTTACTACTTTTTTTTTATTTTGAAACTTTGACTAGTAGCGTGTAATAATTTGAGGAGGACTTTACGAATTACATTATTGCGCCGTTGTTGTTGTTGTTCATCCGTAACAAGAGTATTCGCGTTACGACGGGATATATTTATTTAACGATTTTTAATGGGGGGGGGGGGGAGAATTAAATTGAGGATGATTCGGAAATGTATCATAACTCAAATAGAAAGTATTTTTCAGAGGAAACGAATACAATTGCGATTTTTATGAGTAGGGGGGGAGAGAGAGAGATTTCTGTAGTTAATAATTATTATTTTGTTGAAGCGAAATATATCGTTTAATTGCAAATTAGCGGCATTGCTTTTTGGGAGTGTGAAATTATTCGTTTTAAAAGAAGGGCTGGTTTGATTTTATTGCTCTCATTCATTTTAGATGACTTAATTTTTAAGCTAGGTTTACATTCGAGAGTGATTGATGGCGGTCTTATGGTTCTTGTTATTTATTGAACTACAATTTTTTTTTCTCTTCATTTTGTAAATAATTATTGTGTTTTTATTTATAATTACAATATGTATTTAAGAATTGGTCCATCTGATTAGCAGCACTTTTTAATTGCGACGAAGAAATATTAGGTCCTATTATATTAAATAAAAATATTTTTAAATTATTTATGCTATTTAGATTATTTTTCTTGTGAGCTTTTTTTTTTTCTCAACATGTTTTAAATATTCATTTTCTTTCGACATGCAGATTATAAAAGGGAAACATTATCTGCAAATTTTATTTTTTTATTTAGATGCAAAGTAGGCTTACACAAAATTTAATTTTTATGAGTAAAGAGGATAAAATTTACTATAATACTGTATTATGAAGAATGAAGAAGCGAAACAAATTGCGACAGAGCGTAATTTAAAAATATATAACGTGATATTAGAGTCACATGATATGTAATACCAAAAAAAAATAGATTTTGAGTTGTGGCACTTTTCCAAATCACGTGCCGATACCACCACTTTTGACGCTCGATATTACGCTCGTTATTTTCCAGACCCGAGTGATTTATGTATTCAAAGCCCTTAATAGATTCACATTTATTTTCGCCACTCGCACGTACGTACATACCGTTCGTTTATCTCTTCTCAACTTGTTTATGGATGGATTTCGGTCTAAACGAATTCTCCTTTCGCGTTTTCTCCGAATTCTCGGTTTTTAAATATTATTATAGAGTAATTTGAAGAAGCGAAAAGAAAGGAAAAAAAAAAAAAAAATAATAATAAAATCGTTATTCGATAGACGTAAAACCATCCGACGTGACGTCACGCTATTTCAAATTTCACGGCGTTGACTGCGACGCACAATGGGAGAGAGAGAGACGACACTAGACGACGCTAATCTCAAATAGATAAACTTGCACCGTCGAGTCGAAGAAACAATGATTAAGATATTCGATGTCGGGAAAGCTATCTCGGAATTAATTACCACCACTAAGATTAATTGAAAAGTTAATTTATACGGGTCTCGTCAAAACACCCAAGCTCCTCTCCTACGGTACTTCGGTGCGTGCACAGACAAAATTGCATAACAAAGAGATGTAAATAAAATGAAACGTAAAAGCGTAAGGCGTACGTGTGGGTGGTGAAAAGAAGACGGCGAAGAAAGCAAAAGCATATTGTCAACGGATCTCCGAGTCTTATTCGGATATTCCAACTCATTTGCGAGTCGTGACAATCACTCATTACCATTCGCGTAACTCGGGGCGTCCATGCGAAATAGGAACTGAGGAGAGATATCATTATCAGGAGTTGAGAATGAGTGGTGGGTGGATGTCTCGGTGGAGTGGGAGTAGTACTGTAGTAGTAGCAGTAGAACACTCTCTCTTCAACGCTGAGGGTTATAATTTGACTGCTGTTAAGTCGTTCTGAATGGGGTCATTAAGCCGCCATATTTACCGTGCAGTCATCATCATCATCGCTCGCGATGATTCCAAATCTTATGTATATTATAATATGAAGAAAAAGAGGAGGAGGGTTCGGGGGAAGAAAATGATGGGTAGAAGAAGCAAACGATGAAAGGCGAAGAGAAAAAAAAAAAAAAAAATAGGTAGGAAATGCGGGAATTGTTACGTCAATCTTTCGTTGAAAATAGCGTTTAATAGAGGGCGGAAGAAAACGTACGCTGTTGCTTTGACAGCTTGCTTTTATTTCATCCAATACTGTATCCATCGAGTACCCTCCTACCGTACGGCATTGCCATTGTACACGTTGAACTAACTGGAACACCACATACTATACGTCTGTCTTCACCGTTCGAGTTACATATTTTTGCCGCCAATTGATCGCCGGTTCAGAAAGCTCGTTCTTCTTCACATCCTTTACTAGACCAGAAAAGCAAATCGAGGCACTCGAACGCCGCCAAGAGTACTAGTCGAGAATAATTTTCAAAGGGTCAATCAATAGTTTTGCGTTGTTAACTGGAAATGGCTCGTGTTTGGAGTGAGGAACCGATGTTGAAAGCCCTTTGGAGACCTATGATTACGCGGAGCAGACAATCAATTAAGATGTCAGCTGGCTTTCTACATGCTGCTTTAATTGAAATCTCCATCGACCCTGCTGAGTTGGTACCGCGTTTTCTAACCCCTCCTTCTCTTTCTCCTCTTTTATTTGTTTTCATTCTTTTTTTTTTTTTTTAGTTTATTTTTAATCATTTGTTTGGTTTGCTTTAGCGATAGCCGGATGTGTTGCATTTTCACCCGCGCGCACGCGCTTTTAAATACTCTTGACGTTTGGAATACTTTAATGTGAGGTTTTGTTTGTCTTCAACATTTTAATAAGGTAGCGAGAGAGATAGAGTTTCGTAATTACAATCTGCGTATTTAATTAGCAGCTGCTGCTACGCGGCACAGAATTGAAATTACATCCAATTGGATCTATTCTTTTTCTGCCAACTTTGTTTTTTTTTCTCTCTCTCTCTATCTCTCTCTCATTTTCTTTCTTTTATTCCTCGTTTCTCGTGCAGTATAGAACGTTGGGCTTAGACATTATTTTTGTTATTTAGTTGCAATCGTTTTGTCGTATCAATGCGTTGTTTACTAGGTTTTGAGCCGTAGATATATGTTACATACACGGTGCGAACGTGCGTGAGTGCGTTTGTTGATTCGAAGAATATAGGTCGAGTTTAACAGCCTCTGGGTAACTCGTCTTATATTGTGCTTACGTTACGTATGGTGCGCGGGTAGTTGTGTCGTGGAAAGAGAAATTGGGGGAGGGAGAGAGATTTTAGATTCATAGCACTTTAATTACGATGGGTTGGCGTTGCGTTCTTACTTTCGGAAATAGCGTTTTTTGGGAGGAAAAAGTGTCGCACGAAACGGAATTATAAAAGTCAATTACATGCGTGTTTCGTTAAATTTTTCCTCTTTTTTTTTTTTTTTTACCTAATAATGTTTACGATACATTAAATCCAGCAGTAGCGGCAGCTACGCTAATCACGCGATTGAAATTGAACTGTAATTGTAAAGAAAACGTTTTGTACAGAGAGTGTGTTTTTGTTTTCAACCAGGATAATCTTGTTTGGAATTGTATAAATACATATTATACGCGCTGTAGGTTGGCGGGTGGGTGTATACTGTATAATTGAAGCTATAATTATGGAAAAAGCTGAATTTGCATGTACATTTAATTCTTAATACTGCGCCGAAATAACGTTGAATTAATTCTTTCTTAGCTTATGCGTAAAATTACTCTATTTTGCATTAGAAAATTGAATTCTATGTTAGAATAAATTGTAATTGTTGAATTGCAAGGAATTCTACTCATTAACGATCTCGAATTGCTGAATTTACGAGTATAAAAGGCATTGCTAAAGTTAATGAATAAAATTTCAATTACGGTATTATTATTTTACACATTCGGTATTTTAATTTTTGAATTTACGAGTATATTGTTAACGTTAATTACCGTAATGAAATTTCAATTTTGATTATTGTTCTCTATAGAGGTTTTAATTAGAAAAATTGAATTTTTTAAATTAGGCTTATAGGTAATTAGAAGTTAATATTTTATCATTATCCAAATCAAATTATTTGTATGCTAATGACACGCATGCATATATTAAATGGTATGCAATCGATTTTTTTTTGGTGATCGTAAATTTGAATAGATATTATGATTTTGTTAAAAGGAAAAAAATAAAGTATTATTTGGTATTTTGAAATAAGAAATATTAATTTAAAGATACAGCAGCATCTTCCTCAATAATTGAAAGCTATTTTTGTTAGAATTTGAATGTGATTATGCCGACATTAAACATTTAAATTAAGTTAGTAAACTTGCTAAATGAGATTGCATTTGCGATATTTATTTAATGTGTCTTATGTTTTTTGGTATTATTAATTCAAAAGCAATTTGCATAACTAAACTTTCATTTCTTCGCAAAAGGGGAGGGGGAAAGTTTTCTTTGCGTTTAGCGTTAATTTTAAACTTTAATTCGAGTTAAAACTACTGTACTTGCTTCTTAGAATTCTTAAATTCATTTTTTGCGGGAACGATAAGCAATAAAATACAATCATTTTGATAATAAAAGTACAGTACTAGTATGCTAAAATTACAAGGGTTTTTTAACAGGGCCGTGGCGTGGGGTGATGCAGTGATGCGGCCGCATCAGGCGCCAACTCTTGGGGCGCCAAAACTGAGCCA
>JAQGAZ010001933.1:0-22536 GCA_034692225.1 Polydesmus complanatus | reverse complement strand
GGTTATAGGGTTCTAAATGCAGGAATTCAACCACTGAAAATAAAGACCAGCCTCTAAAATTGTAGTTGGACTTTATTTACCTGTTTACAATCGTAAAACTGATGCATTGGTATTTTATTAGCGGCTTAAAATTGTAATAAAAGTGATTGAAAACCCGGAAATACGTAAAATTATTAAATATTCGATTTTTTTTTTTTTGGAAGGAAAACTTATGAAAATTAATTGAATATCAAACAAAAATTAATTTATAAATCGCGTTTTCTCCCCAATCCGCTATTTGTATCGTACTGAAGGAATTTTTAGCTCTAAAGAAAAAATCAATCGCGCATAAACAAAAATCCGCGTTGCGACAATCTCCGCGCTCGATAAGGGATGTTGCCAACCATAGTTAGGTACATACTGTAGACGCATTTTGTTTTATTTACGATATACCGGTATCTGAGGTATCATATTTTTTATATCGTCGCTTTTTACTATCGCGAATTTACAGAAACTGTAATCAAGAGTATAAACGAGGGAAATAAATAAATGTTATTCTTTTCAAATGGATGAAAGTGTCTAGTAAAAGACACTAGGGTATAAAAGCGCTTCTTCTTCTTCTACCACCTTTTTTTTTTTTACGTTTTCAGTAGCGTTTGATAGCCGAAAACAGACTTAACAAACGCGTAAAGCAAGGTCTTAAAACGAGGAGGAACAATTTTTATCTTTATGCTTAGACGCGAAATTGCTGGAACGGACCGAGTTTTGATCAGAACTTAGTCGATTGTGAAGCCGTGAATGCGATGGGTATGTGTGTGTTTGAGGGGTGATGGGGAAAGGGGTGGCAGGAGAAGACGGTTGCGTGACAATCACTCGACCTACCGTAGTCACAGACCGAGAGAGGTGATTGGAAAAGTCTTCCCCCTCTTCCGTCGTCTGCCGCTAACGATTTCTCATAGATTTGAGATATGGAGTGAAATATCGATAGTTATTTGTGGTGCAGCAGCAGTAACACGAGCAGTAGGCAGCCAAACGACCAGATTATTAAGTTTTGTCGACGCTTAACGGCTTCTGACGGTTGGATCATCAACGCCCCAGGTGCTGCTTGCCGTTGCTGACTCAACAACTCCCGTCGGTTACGCCAAACGAGATACACAAGGTCGTCTAATCAAACCCATCACCCTTACTTTTCTTTTTTTTTTAAAAAACTGAAAAAAATTACCGTTTTGTTTATTAAGGTTTTTTTTTTTACTTGTTGCGAACATTTTTTTTTTGCCGCTGCTTTAAGTTTGTTCTATTTTTTTCGTATGCGCTAAACGTTATAAGCGAGTTTTTCCCATTTTACCAAATCCGTTAAACGTTATAAGAGAATTTTTTCCGCCTTATGGCAATCGTTAAATAGTGAACAGAAGGGTTTTTCAGCCTTATCGTAACTGTTAAACCCTACCGTTTTCTCAATCTTAATTATAATTATCTATTGCATGTTAAACGTTATAATACAGGTTCATTGAATTTGCAAGATACGTGTAGGCTATATACAGTACAGTATATGTATCAATATTGTTGTTTATGGTTTATCATATCCGTCATAATTACTTGCGAATAAAATTGAATTATGAGTAAAATTGTTTTTTAATGGTTTTTATGACAACAAATTAGCCACAACTTCAGTGGGGAGAAATGAGGATTCTGTTTTTGTTTTTTTATTGATTTTTATATTGGAATACGGTACCAATTTTAATTCATTTTTCGTCTATTTGTTCCATTTTGAAATCAATTTATTTTCTATAATTATAATTACGAGTACGGTATGTTGTCTAGACTCAACAAAAAAAAATTAATTGCAAGCCTTTTTTAGTATTACGTGTTAATAAATATGTTGAAATGGAATAAATATAATTCGATTGCCAAAAACGAAAGGAAGCGGAAATGTATATTTTTTAATGTGGTTTTTACTTCCTTTTCAAATACAGTATTAATCACGAGTAAAACAGTTGCTATTTCTTATAATACAGGAAATGTTCTATTATTTTTAATTTGCACAAATGTGTGCATATATTTGCATATAATTTATTTACTCGTAATTATTAGGATAAATTAAGGTATTTACGCGATATATATATATTTTTTGTAAAGTAAATTCAAAAGCATTTCTAGAGCAAATTTAAAATAAGGTATGCGCGTGCGCAGACCCATCAATACGTCTTTTAATCTTCATTTTGCTTTCATGGTGATAGCAATGTAAACACAGAGGTAAAACAAAACTGAAATCAACGTACACGTACAACGAAATTTCCATAATAGTCAGTTCGATCTTCCGGTAGCAACGGTCGGAACATAAGACATTATCGACGTCTTTTAAGACGAAATTTCCGGTTTCAAAAACTTTTTTTTTTTTTTTTTTTTTTTTAACTTTTTGATAAACTAATTTTGCTATTGAAAAACTTTTTCATCTTCAAAATTGCAAATGACAAATAATGCAAATGCAATTGTTAGGCGAATGACGTTATATTTTATTAGCATCTTCTTTTGTTATAGAAACCTAAAAATAAAATAAAAAGTTTGTAAAGTGAGAGAGAATAAGCGAGAGAGAAAGTGCGGCTTAAAATGTGGCTTAATAAGAGTTTTATATTGATAAGCTGCTTTGCTTTCAATAGGACTTTTTTTTTTCTTCTTTTCTTTTTTATAGATTTGTTTTTTCTCGGTGAAGAATTAAAAGCCGTCAAGTGCTTTTATACTTCTCAATATATACGAGTATATATGTTTTTTCATCTGTGTATATAGTACAATACAATTTTTTTTAGCTTCTCGCTTTTTTTTTTTCTTTCTTTTCTTCCTTTATTCTTTTTTGAATGCTTTTTTTCATTTGCATTATTTAACGTCTCCGCACGCTACGCTATTTTCGAAACAGATGAATGTTGAGGAAAGACGTATTTATGGCGATTTATATTTTTTAACAGCCAGAGAGATGGAGGGAGGGAGTGAGTGGGAATGAGAGAGGTTTTTAGGATTAAAGCGGCGTGTTGGAATTTGCGGTGACATTTTGACGTTATTTGTAAGTGAAGACATGTAACCTCGACGATTAATCATGCGTACTGACAACTCTCGCTATCAATTTAGTTTTCGTGTGCAATATGAGCAACGACAACGCACGAGAGAGCGAGAGGTGAGTGAGTCGCTCATGCTGAATTTTCTTGATTGGATTAGTAATAATGCTAAAAAAAAAAAAAAAAAAATAGAAAAAAATAAATAAATAAAAATTACTTATTTTTTTTTTTTAATTTTGTTATTTTGATGTGATGAAAGAGTCAAAGAAAAGTCAGAAGAAATTTTAGTTTAAGTAGTTTCCTTAATGTTTTTTTATTTATTTATTTTTTTTTTTGGTTTTTTTTTATTTTTATTTACTTATTTATTTTTTTGATATTTGACGAATCACAGTGCGGTACATCGATTTCAATAACAAACATCGTCTGGGGCATTCGCACAAACGTCATGTATTAAATTAATAAGTTTGGTTCTCAAACTTTTTATCTTGGCGACCCAATATTTTATCTGGAAAAGTTTGTAATTAATGACAAATGTAGTTATTTTTTTTTCTATTATGATTAAGGAAAAAAATATTTTTGATAATTTGAAGATGCTATGAACTATTTGTAATAATTTTGTGTTGATTTTTTTATAGGAAATATTCGTACTGATTGAATAAAAAAAAAGCACGGTTTTTTTTTTAATATTCGTTATACGTCAAAGCTGAAAGTTAAAGTGAAACATCTAAAAAATATTTGTCATTTGGTTAATTAGCAATTTGAATAATTGTAGCTGTGGAGGTTTCTTGGATTTTGGGGTCGCGACTTACAGTTTGGGAACGTGAGGTAGATTTCGATCGATACAAGTTATTAAATTACGGGTTTTGTGTACACGTAATAAATTAGTATCCAAGTCAAAATATATTAATTTGATACGACTTTTATTAATATTGCTGCTCAAATGCATTAGCTAATTATTATGAAGTAAAAAAAAATGTGGCATCATATTACAGAAATTGCTAATTTCAGGATATAAGAGATGGTTTAAAAAATTCGAAAATATCATTTTATTGAAAAATAATGAAGCTGACACGTGTTGATGGCTGTAAGTGGAAAAAGTTTTTGTTATTGCAAAACCTATTTTCTTTTTTTAGCCGATCTAGAATCGATTTAAGCCGGCATTTATCGATTTTTAACAATAGCAATATCGTTATTTTCAGGGGAGTTTTTTTTTTTTTTTAATACTGTTAAAGGAAACTATTTTTCTTTTATTCAATTATTCGAAAAGTTGGTTTCCAGGACAACGATTATTTATACAAATAAAATACAATATTTAGAAACAATGAAATTGCAGGGTAATGGTTATACATGTATTATTCTTCAAAATGGATCATAACGATTTTAAAAATAATATAGTGCATGTAATATATATTACTGTATTATAATTTAAAAGATGACCTCACTTATTACATTAATATCTTTTGAAAATAAAATTGATCAATATTTTAAAAAATATAGGCCTATTGGTATAAATTATTTGCATATTTATAATACGCATTAAAGTTTACATTTGAATGCAAATAATGGAAAATGAATTTAATTTAGTTTAATGATAATCATTTTAAAACGTATTCAAACATTTTGTTGACCCGACCATAATTTTTTATTCGTAAAATGCTTCTACAGTATTATAAGTACTGTATACTGTTCAGTATCATTCGATATAAGGAATAATCGAGCCATGAAAATACAATGGCGTACCATCTCAAAGGCCCGTGGGTCGCGTACCTTGGGCTTTTCAGTTTCAGGGGTTCTCAATTTTATTATGTAAATTTATGTGCATTTATTTATTTAAATAATTGTGAATACTGTATCACTTATGTCAGGGTCTTTAGCATTAATTCTATTCTAAAATTTTTTATGAGGGGGCTGGGGAGAGGTGCTAAGGATTTTGGCCTTTATTGTCTGCTTGAAAACCGTCATTATTTTTTTTTCTTACAATATACAGTACTCCAGTATCAAATAGAAATGGGATGCGCTTATGTTATAACGTTTCTACGTAATTTTTGGCGACGTGCAATCCAAGTGCCGGGTGTCTAAAGTTTAACTATCATATTGTTTTGTTTTAAAATTTTTAGTCGTTTATTGGCAAGCGAAGTCGTTTGTTTTTCGCTAGTAATTATACTTGTACATGTACAGTGAAATTATTTTAATTTTACTTGTACTTATAGAAATAGTTGCGTTGTACTAGCACTTTTGGAAATGATTGCTATAGAGAAATGACATTGTAATTTGATGAAAGCAAGCGTGAGTTGTCTTGGAGAAGATAATAACCAAAACAACCAAAATGCATATTATGTCGTTATTCGTAATGTTATAGCGGGATAATTCGATATTTTTGTTTTTGAATATTAAAAGTATTTTTGTGTCGTAATCAAAATTGGCTGATTTTTTTTAGGAGGGGGAGTGAAGGAGATAAGGTGCCAATAGTGATATTTATTTTCGTGATATTATTTGACATTTCATTACAATTTTTTTTAATGATTAAAATATTGTTTTATAAAGAATGACATTTTTAGGATAAGTTTTATATTTTTTGGATGGGAACAACAAACTTTTAGTATTTGAATTTAATATAATATTTTTTGGCATGAATGTCATTTGAAAGAAGTGATGATAATAATAATTTGAAAGTGCATCGATCGAGCTATAAATATTAAATTTCATTCCATATTGTTATCACCGGTTATTAATTTGGAATTTTAGCATAATAATTGTTAGGGAAATATTTTATTAAATTTGAATTATTATTAAAAGAGATCCGAGCGCCGCGCATTTATTACCGTGTAGGTTATGGGAAGAAGATTCACAGTCATTTTATAGCATTTCAAATATCATTCATGCTTTTTTTTTTTTTGTTCCTATCTCCTAAAAGCCATAAACTGCTTCGGCAATAAAAACCATAGCTTACATACAATACGGATCGTTTAATTGCCCGCTTTCAACTTCAAATAACCTACACCGTATTTACTGTAATCAAACCGTCCAAATCGTTCGCAAACTTTTGACTCGCGACCACTATTTCGTGGATCGCGAGTTTAAAAAGAGGGCTCATTTTCGTTAATCGACAAAATATTTATAAATTATTAATTGTTATTCGAAAAGGTTTCTTGTTTTTTAATAATTTTTAAAAGAAAATTTTTGCTTATGTTTTTAAATTTTTAATTAGTTGTTTTTAAATTTTTAATTAGTTTGATAACGATTGATTTAATTTTAAAAAGCAACAATAGACCTTTCTAAATAATTATATAGTGCAATATACAGTGTACCGAAAAAAAAAAAACGAAATTGGTGCCGAAATGACGTCAATTTGCGCACCTTTGAAGCACCGAAAATATCGATACAAGAAAATTCATATTAAACGAAATTATCGATAATACCGGAAATATTTTTTTTACGATTAGCACATGCAGTCTAAAACATTTTAATAAATACATTACCATGAAATGATCGATACATCAAAATTGACTGTTCAGGTTGTAATTTGTACGTTAATACAACGAATATAAATAATTGATATAATAAATTTTATTTGTCGGGTTTTCAATAATTCTGGCAATTAAAAGGATAAAAGTTGTGTTTAAATTTAATAAGTACAATGTACTGGTAATGAAAATTCCTTATTTCATTATTAATAATGAAAATGCAAGAAATTCGCATTTATTATTAAAAACTATTATTGATTTTCCTTGTTATTTTTGTTGTTAAATGTAATAAATATTTTGACAGCTCAATTATTATTCTATTCAAAAGTCAAGAGTTTCATTTTTGAAAAGTTTTGCGCGCCGTAATGTTGCGTGGTGGGTGGGTGGTTGGGAATGGAGTGGGGAGAAAAAATCTGCCGCCGCGTATATTGTTTCGGTCGCGTACGCAAAGTTTGGAGCGAAATTAGAAAAGTTGGTCGTCATTTTAATTAGACCTGTCGGCCGAAATGATGTAACAACTGTCCGGCCAAGTGCATTTTCATAAAAATAATAGGAGGTTAGCTGCGTTAAATCTGGGAGAAAAACGATAGTTTATGCAGAGGGGCTGGCTCTGCTTACATTGTAATTAAAGGATGGATGGAAATTGTTGCATGCCAACATGTTTCCTTGTCATATTTTTCTGTTTTGTCGCTTTTATTGTTCGGAGTAATTGAATTTTATCTTGGCTGAGTGCTACAACTCGCTCGTAACTCTTTCCGTAACTCCGTTTTACTAATGCGCGTGCGGCTGCGCATTAGTAATATTAAAACTCGGGTCATTTATATATTATACAGTATTCTTGTTATTATTATGCCCGAGTATTAAAACTGATGAACGAGAACACGACAAATGGCGGCTGCCTCTCTCTTCAAGCTCTCATTATTCAACTTGACACGCGCTCTTTACTACTTGCTAATGCAGATGCTTGAAGTACCGTACATGGAATTTGATATTATAGTGGAACCTCGATTTGTCGTTTACATATTATTACAGTATTATCATTTTTTCTTTCGCTTTATGATGTCTCTCATTTTAATTACTAATTGAAATTTGGCTTCGAATCAGGGGTGCATTTCAAATTAATCATTATGCCACGTTGAGTAAAGAGATTGCGTAACAATGAGAAATCAAAATGGCAGTCTAAAATCTAATTAAAAATGCAGTAATCAAGAATTTACGGTTAAGGTGATTTTATTGAAAATTTTGCCGAGCACTTTTTTTATGGTCATTAAATTACGAGCACTTGTACTTCTCGTACATGTACTTCGTTAAAATAAATGTGATGTCAATGTTAGGCTTTTTGAAGCCAAAAGTTTTGATGTCCTTTTCGCGACACTTTTTGGTTTAATAGTTGATTAAAATTGGTTTGCAATTTTTCTTATGAGGGTTAATCTATATAATCTAATATTTTGAGCTTTGACTTATCTAAGCTCGAGCTCATCGAAGTTAAATCTCGCTTTTCAAAGAAATTGACTGGAAATAGAGCAATTTTTTTTAAATCTCAAGATGGGTGCTAACAATGATCTCAGTAAAGGACATTTCTTAATTTTGAAATTGTGTTAATAGTGGATATAATTCGATTTAAACACCCTGAATTGACTGTTTACAACTTTACATAGTAGAGAGATTGCGGTTTAGCTTTTTCCCTCGTTCTTATGCTTATGGCGTTGGAGTATGGACTTTGGAACTTTTTTTTAGCACAGATGTCTATGAAGTAAAAAGTTTGAAAGTCCACTCTCGAACGCCATGTAACGTTCGTGTAACCACAATTTGGCTCATTTCGGGGATCCATAGGCTTCTGAGTAACTAGACTGATAGCGGTAGATAAAAGGAGAAGGCAAGATAAATGTGGTAAATGAAGGATTTGAAGTAGTGACAAAATACTGCACGGTATCTTGATTTTTGTGAATTTTGAAAACTAAATTTAATTTAAGTTAAATTTGTAGATTCCACAAGATTAATATAGCTAATAATACTAGTTCTACTAATTCTAATATAACTACATGTACAAGTATGTCAAACTAGCTGTTGGTGGAAAAGTGGGCATTCTTAATCTTTTGTTGAGGATCCTTTTAAAAGTAGGAAATAAAATATCAGTTTTTTTTTTTTTTGCACATTCGGCCAATTTCTATATCTATCCGTCTTGATTTAAAAATAGACGAAATATGTATGACGTTTGTTTCTTTAATTTAAAAACGTCGAGAATCGAGGTTTTATTCGTTTAATTACAATTTGAAGCGCACAGCCTTAGTTTGTGTGTGTCTGGATTTAGTCGAATGATTCCAGCTGTCACTTTTCATTTTTCTTTTCGGCAAACACTTCAAAACTGTACGTTCGGTCGAGATTTTTTGGCCAATAAAAATAAAAGTGGAAGAAAAAAGAAAAATGTGTAAGCGCCGCTGCTGTGGTTGTAATTTTTGGCGGGCGTAGCCTTGAGGTATCTGTCCTTTTCTTTTAAGCATCGAGCGAGATGTGCGCACCACTTTTTATTTACTACGTCTATATTCTATAATGCATCCTCAAACTACTTCCGGGCTGGATGAAGGGAGGAAGGAGAGAGAAGTTTTAGCGTCTTCGCAAACTGTCTCGCGTGCGTCATAGATACATGTATATAATACTGTATATATATTTTTTTCTATTTCTTCTTTTCAAGTCGTAAAAAAATGTTCGATGGTCGACTTTGACGTCGTGTGTTTACATTGCGACGGATGTGGCTTTTTTTTATTCTATTACGTCAACGTGTATTATATTTAATTTAACCGGATGCGCCAAAATATTATTGACGCAAAATTTGACACTAGAGTAATTTTATCTGGGATTTTTCATTTAAAATAAATCAAAATTTTCTGGGAAATTTTATTTTTCGTTTTCTTTTTTGATGTTTATTTTTGTTTCTAGCGTAAAGAAGTGGTTTTTTTTATTTGGAATTTAATTCTTGGATTTGTTGATGGGAAAATGTAGTTTGCCAGAAAACGGATGGGAGAAAGATTAAAGGAAATTTGAAGAAACGTTCTCATCTTTTTTTATTTATTTATTTTTAGTTAGAGTTGATTTGTTTTTAATTTGTCGGATATTTATGCAATATATATACGGTATAATTATATATTAAAATCGCAGTTTGCACATCCATTTTATCGTGTATGAAGTTTTTTTATTATTATTATTATTTCCTTATTTCGGAGAATTAGGATTCGGTATTGTATTAGTTTTTATTAAATTGGAATATTTTGGTTGGGGGGGGGGGGGGGTTCTTGGGTTAATTTTAAGAAACGGGAAGAAAAAAAAGCATTTGAACGCGGATTAATCTATTTTAATTTGCCAACTATTTCGAGAACACCTTTGTACGATAATTAAATTTACTTAATTAAGAAAGAAAGAAGAAAAGCTTTTGTTGGATTAATATTATTTTTTTTTTTTAATTTAATAATAATAAATTGCTTTTGCTTTTTTAACACGTAATTTCAAAGAGTTTTTTTAATGGGTTCAAAGGCTTTTTTTTTTCTCTCAAGAGTTTAAACTTTTTTAATTACTGTATTAGTATATTTTTTTTTAGATTTAATTACTGATTTTTCCATTTCACTATAAAACAATTTGGAAAAATCTCCTTAAAAATGCATTAAAAATAGATTTATTTAAGCCAATAAAATAGATTACATTTAAATCTTTAGATGATAATATGGCTGGTCCTCTGGAAAACGTTTTAGCTCGAGCAAAGAGCTGCGTCGCATTTTCCCACTTGCTGCAGCTTTTGCTTACGCATGAAACGTGCAAATTCGGTAAATCTTTAGATTGATATCGCCCAGCGCAATTAGTTGCGCATAATATCTGGTTTTGAGAATTGTAATGCCTGGTTCTCAGAAAGAGTATTTAGTACGAGCATAAGGCTGAGTTAAATTTTAAGGTTTGTGGGAGCTGAAATCTAACTATTACCCAAGAATGGGTGAACTTTTCATATAGTAGTTCTGAGAATGGTAAGCGTTAAGCTGCAATTTTTCTGAGAAAATCGTCTCGAGAAGCAGGCATAAGCGTTAAAATGTAACTGAATTCAGCAAGGTTTTCACGTTGAAAACTCGCCCATAGAATGACTGAAAAATTTACCGGTACTCGACATTTTCACACTAGTAAAGACATTATTCAGAGTGTCTACACGCACTACTACGTTTTAAATGCGCAAAAGATTTTTGTTACTGTGAAGTTGAGTTTACAAAGAGTATTGTATGATGAATGCTCTTTTTCTTTTATAATAACGGGAATTTTTTTTCTTTTTTTCAAAGTCATTGTAAAATGTTTTAAAACAATAATAATGTACGAGTATAATTGCTTCATTGTTTCCGCAGCTTGTTTATTTACTTTGCCGTCTGGTTGGATGATCGTAAATCAAATTATGTAATTATATCGGCGCAACTTAGCAAAACGTAATTATAAAAGGCAATTCGCCCGCATCAAACACGTTTTATCCCGCGTTGTCGTTTTAATGAGAACGGGCTTTGCTTTTAATTGCTTCAGCGCTAAAACTCAGCCGCTTATAATATCTATGGGCTTCATGTTAAACGACGGCTTTTTTGACCTAACTTGTTAAAAAATTAACGCTTTATAATGTCTACCGCATTATTTACTTATTTGTGTTCTAAAAACTTTTATTTTAAAAATAATAATTTGTAATAATATTTGTCTTTTATTTTTTTAATTATTACTGACATTGTTAATTTTTTTACGTAAATTATGATGTCTAGAATTTATCGTCTAAAAAAGGCATTATCTTTTACTTTATGAAAATTATTCAACGTTAAAAATAAAATATATGTACTGTACTGTACTGTATATTTTTTTTTTACATTTATTTGAATATTTTTTCACTCATTTAAAAGAAATTGTAATTCGCTCTTAAGATTTAGCAATAATGCGCATGAATAATGTATTTTATTTTTTTTATAATATTATATACAGTAGTATATTTTTAAATAGAAAAAATGAGCGTAAAACCTCTTAATATATGCAAAAATAAATTATTATATTAAGCTTTAAAAATTTGCTATTTGAGTACAATAGGTTGACTTTGAAAAACGGTACCGGTTGCTATTATGACAATAGTCGGCTAAAATTGTACATAAAAAATAAATAAGTAAAATTTATTATATAAATTAAGTTTCGAGATTAAACCAGGCGCTTACTTATTATTAACGTATCATCAATAGGCCTACGGGGTAGGCATTTTTTATTAGGCTAATTTTGTATTCTGTTTACGTACAGTATATTCATTTACTGCATTTTCCTCTAGGCACACTGTATAATACTGGACTTGTATAAACAAGGCACCATCCCCGGTATATAAAATATAAATCTAGCGTTACAATAATAATTGGTATCCAAATGATCACCGAATAGTAAAAAAAACGTTAATTTTTGTTTTGAATTTTGAGCAGGGTTTATTAATAAAAAAAATTAGTTACAGTAGTCATAAGATAGTTTTAGCCGAACAGTGTAAGCATAATGGTAATATTATTCCAGAGCAGTCAGTATTGAAATCACAAAAAAAAAGCATTAGTGTGTTGATGCCTAGCCTTACTAGTATTTTGTCAAATGTTTTTGGAAGTGTAAAACGCTATGGGATAATAAAACCAAAACAAACTTTAGTCTTAATATTTTTTTTTTTTGGGTAGCCACAACGTTGATTTAGTCGCGTAAGGTATTAAAATGAGATTGTCTTGCGGCAACAATATGGAAGCAAAGTTTATAGGGTTTTATCATGTTTTATGTGTTAGTCAACAAACATGTTTTTCATATCACGATATAAAATTTTGTAATTACATCGTAAAAAAAAAGAGAGCAAACTCCTTTAATACGTTTTCTTCCTCCATGTATTCTTTTTAAATATGCAACGTTTTATAATAATTAATTCAAAGGTTTATTTCAGCAGATAAGGAAGGGATAATTTTTCCTGCGATAGCGATCCATTTCCTTTAAGTAATCCTTTTAAGCATTTGCTGCTTCTTATTTTTTTTTTTTAGATCATCAAAATACACTTTTTATTTATGAAATTATTTTAAGCATCCACTCTCTTTTTTTATTTTATTAAATAAGAAAGTGCTTCCAATTGCTATCATTATATTAGAATTTTTATTGTTATAAAGTATTATTACACCTCGGCTATATTTCAAGCGCGTATTCATCATTCTGTCGCACACGCTCATTTAAAAAAAAAAAATGGCATTTTTACGATTTTTTTTTCTTTAAGAATGAAATTAATAATAATTTTTAATATTAAAGATTGCCTGAAGATTAGCATTGTTATCAGCGTTTAGTAGTATTATTAAGAGATTATTTATCGTATCGATTAGAAAATGGTTGCGCTGGCCCTTCGAAACCATCGTTGTTGCAATCCAGCCCAGCATTGAGTGATTGAATAACGAAAGGCGCGCGTTAAATGCTGCTCATTATTCATCGTGCAATGTTAAAAATTATTGTTATTATTATTTTTAAACGAGTCATATTAATTTTTATTTCTGTTTACTCGTGTTGCGGTGTATAAAAATAAGCGTTAAAAAATAAATATGTATGCGAAAATCAGTTGCGAGAATTTTCTTTAAGATTCGAGGAAAGACTACTACAGAAATACGTTTTTAAGGGGAATGCGAAAAGAATTGTAAGACATGGGGCAATAACAGGTTAGCTCCATTTCTGTGAATTTTGGCAAACGTTACAATTTGTGAGTAAAACTTCCGAGTAAAACTGCCGGTTTTTTAAAACAATTTGTGTTTGCATTGTCTTTGCTCCTAATTGGCTTAAGAATGCACTTTTGAGGAGCAATAAATTGAATTCCTCTTTTAAATTTAAATGGTTATTTTTGGTTTAAAAGTGATTTCTTGTAATTTCCTTTGAATTAGTTAATAAAAAAAGTACTACTATTTGTTGAATAGCATACTAAAAATCTACAAATTTCTATGTGGCACATTGCAATAAAACAAAAAATAAGAGCCGCAGTTTGATATCCTCGTACACAGCAGCGGTCGATAGAGCATATTTTTATCATTAAAGAGCAGCCCTTTAACTCCAAAAGTCAAAACATGGAGATCGCCTGTTTTGCTGCAAGCCCTTCAATTTGAAATATCTAAGCGCAGATTTTTTTACGCGGGATAAATTACAGTATTATTACTGCTGACTCTACACGAAGTGATAGAATTTTGTGCGGATTCTTCTCTTTCAATGATGGGCATCATCAAGATGTTGATTTTCATCTCTTTCGACTGCAACTCTTTCATCTCTTTCAGCGTATTAAATGAAAGGCATCCTTTTTAATACAAAATTTTATCTTGATTTTCTTTTTTTTTTTTTTTTAATTTACTACTCGGAGATGAACAAGAGAAAATTGTCTTTGCACGAGTAGTCGCTCGTGTTTCACTAGCCTTTCCAAAGATTAAAATTGCGCTTCAATACTCTTCTTCCTCCCCCGCCTCCCTCCCTCCTTTTTCCTCCAAAACTACGATGTTATCTGAAGAGAGGGCAAAGCTTTACATACCAAACTTTTATCACTTTATTGGAAGTGGAGTACGCGGAGTACCACGTAACGATGGAGATGATGAACTTTTAGAGGATTATATGAGAAAAAGATAGGTTTGGAGATTAGAAAATTATTTGGGGTCAAACTTGAAAAAGGTTGATTGTAGTGAATCGCCACTGCTACTACTATCAGGACAGGATTTACGAATGTTGTTACGATGAATCTATCGAAACTTTTATAAAACCGTGATCACGATTAAATTTTGATGAAAAAAAGCTTTTCTAAGGAAAAATTTAAAATCGAGTTTATAAGTTTGGATAAAACTTGACAAAACACAGAATTCTAATAAATAAATATATATACCGGTATATATATTTACAATTTTAATTAAATCTTGACCAATTCAAATCAAAGTACATACATTAAATATAATTTTCACGTGAAAATTTAAAATAATTAATTTGAAATTAGTTTAAAAAAATTAAAACTTTGAGCTAAAAATCTCAACAAAAAAAACCAACAATCTAAAATCAAGTTTTAAATTTAAATGAAAAGATACAAAACTAGTAAAATTTGGTTAAATAAATATTGTTTCTAGAAAGAAAAAATGGAAACTTCGCAAGGTAAAATCTCAATTATGTCAAACTTTTGATATAAATGTCTAAAATAAGTAGGGCTTAAATTAAATCTCATAAAATTGATAACAATTTGAGAATCCAAAACGATTCTTGTACCGTAATTCAAAATTTTAAAAGTTCAATAAAATGTTGTCAAATAAAAACAATTATTTAAAAATCACGATAAATTAGAATATGAAAACTGTCAAAAATTAAAATTTAAAGAATTTTAATAATTATTTTAGAACGATTATATTTATCATAAATTTTGAAATCAAAAATGAAACGGCCTACAAGCAACATAAATCTGTCCCTGTTTGTAACTGTATACCTACCTCAACAAAAACTTGAATCTAATCTTTATGTTTTTCCATCTTTTTACTCGCGCATGCGCTTTACTACCTTATTTATTAATGCAAACGAATAAGTCGCTGGCGAACATTCTTTCTTCTTCCTTTTGCGTAAGGGAAAATCATGCTGAAATGGAACGGGAAGTGATTGTAAGTTAAAGAGAAATGAATTTGCGATATTTATTCGTCATTTAAGAATAGGAATGGAGAGAAAGCGAGTGGAAGGAGGAGCTCCCATTGCGAATGTAGAAAAGAAAGAAGAGATAGAGTAATAATATAAAGATTTTTTTTTTTTGCGTTGTTTTTGAAGAGATGAAATGCCTCATGTATGGAAAAGGTCGAAAGATTATAAGTCGTGTATATATATGTATATGACATCGACTTTTAGGCGAAGGAGATCTATCTTTCTATACACGCATATACCCAGAGAGATAGATATTAGAGTGGGAGAGGGAAAAATGAAACGAACGGTTTCTTCTCAATCGAGATTGACTTTGACTGTTATTTCTAGGGGAGAATTTAGAGTATATTTCCTTGTTCTGCCTGTGGGCGTTTATATTTTTCGACGTTTTATCTTTCAGTGTTTCTGCCAGTCACCCCATTACTATCTAACCTATAGCTATAAACATACAAGTAACACGTATAAATTTTCGTGTAGAAATGCTCACTTTTAGAAATGAAAAAAAAAAAAAAAATGATAGATAAAAAATCCGATTTTCTTCCCCCCCCCCACCTTTTTTTTTTTTTTTGAATGGGATGTTATTTTTTTGTATTTATTTTTCCCTTTTACTTTTTATAAGTCGAAAAGTTATTGTTCATGCCTTTTATTTCTATCGAAATCGAAAGCTTTTCGTTTCGTATTATTATTATTTCTCACTTGTCTTTTTTTTTTTAAATTGATTTCAGCTTCGTATTTATTACTCATGCATTTTTCTTGTATCATCATCATCATCGAAAAGGTTTCTCTTTTGAGGTATATACAGATATATACTGTATATGTATTTTAACTGCGTGTCGAGCAGTTTTTATTTTCACTTAATCGAGATGTTATTTGAGCTGAGAGAATTGGAGATGCTGAGTAGAAAATCTATGCAGACTTGTACGGCTTTTATTCCGTATATAGGGAAATGCAAGAGATGTTTTTTTACTTATTCTTTTTTACTTTTTGATAAAAGCTTGTATGTACTGTATTTCGACGTGAGCGCAGGATTGAAGAAGGTGTGTAGGAGCGTCGATGAATTCAGCCATTAGACGCTTTTAACTCCCTCGTTCAACGCGCCTAATGGTAAATAAAGCGTGAAGAAATCAGCCTGAAGTTTCTATTTACAAGTTTTCCTTCAACTAAATTTCCTCCATTGATTTCTTTTATTATAATATACGTCTATTTTATCCCCTCTCTCACTCGTCTTAGATTTTCGATTCAAGTGCTGCGTTGCCTTTGTATTGGAGGAAAACGAAATAGAAACATACTAAATTGAGGAATTTTTAGCGGAATCTCGATAGATCGTTTTTTTTTTGTTGTTGTTGTCGTTTAACGATTAAATATTTTTATTATTTCGTTAAAGTTTAATTCGCATTTATTAAGTACTTTACGGAGTTAAGGTTTTTGGAAGTTTTGGTGGGAACCTAAGGGCAAGAGATGGGAGTGCAGGATCTAGTTAAAATTACTTTTTGGATCAATTTAAAACGAGTTATTAAGTTTTAGTGACAACAAACGAAGGTTTAAAGGTTTAACAAGAGGGGCGGGCAAACAAGATTTAGTTTAAATGACTTTTTGGAATAAGATGAAAACTTAGTGAGTTTTAATAACGTAAATTAATTTAAAAAACAAACAGTATTATTACTAATGGAACGTTGACAATACAGTCATTTTAATACATGTACTTTAATTTTGTAAACAGAAATTGGTTTTTTAGGAGAAAAAAATAATTAATTTACTATGATGTGAATAATAAAAGCATGCGAAATGAATATGAATTTTTTTTTTGGAAGGGTTTTTGTCGATGAGATTTTGTTTGCGTTTGTAGTTATTTCTAAAGGAATTTGATATTACTTGAGAATCAATCTTTTTTTTTTTCTGCTATGGATTCGGATTATTTTCGGAGATTTTCTACCAAGATAATTGTTTTCTTTTGCTTAGCTATTTCTGACTTTTTGTTATTCTTGGGTTTGCTATTCATTTTTTGTCATGCAATATCGCAGAAACCGGAAACAAGTTTTTTTTGGGGGTGTCATTTATCAGATTTCAAATCAATTCGACTGAACATTTCAGTCCAAAGAAAATATTTACTCAATCTTTACAGATTGGTTTCGCTGACATTTTGATCATATCTAATTTCAATTATTTTTTTTTTTTTGGAATTTGAATTACCGGTACTGTATTTATTAAAGTAAAAAAAAAAGTTTTTGTTTGGATTAATAATAAAAATATTACTCGGGTATTTAAATTTAAAAAGCAATTTTGAATTTAAATAATTTATTAACTTCCATTATTAAAATAACAAATTTGGGGAGTTGAAAGATATTTAAATCACGTCACATAAATAAAAATTAATATTAATTATTTGGAAAGACAATTTTGATTTTCATTTTACAAATTTGTATTGTTTTAAAAAAAAAAATTTTAAGCAGAAGGTTGAGCAAGATTACATGTATGTTAGAGTAATGTGGCTTTAATGTTCGCACCGCGAAATAGGTGTTTGTGGAACTTCTTCGGCCAAGCTTCTTATGACGTAAACTACTTGGAGCAATCCGGTTTCAACAAAAGCGTTCACACCGAAAACTACTGATTATGTGACGTCTGTTTTACGATTTTCAAAAAACGACTTTTGTTTTTCTATTCAAAAAAAAATAAATAAATAAAAATTTGAAAAAATCGTTGATCAAGCCGTTTGCGTTCACAGTGGTGAGTAGCTCTTCTAGGCATCTACATGTACATGTACTTTGAAGATGTTAATATTGAGTTGACCCCTTAAAATAAATACAGTACAAAAGTCTTATAACAACAATCTCATTACTTTTATGCCACACCGCGCATTATTGAGATTTTTTTTATCGCATTTAAGTTCCGTTTTCAGCTTAAATCCAAAACTTTTTATTTGAATTTGAGCAGGAAACGGAAGTGAAATACAGTAGTTTGATCGATTTATATTTCTAGCTCCTATAAAAACGATAAATCGAGTTTTTACTTTATATATGCTAGACTCACGCATATACTTACCATTATTTTTTGTATTTATAGAATATATTAAAAAAAAAAAGCGGAAAAGGGCGATTATGGGGAGTTAAAGCGCGTGGGTGAAGGGGTGGAGCGTGTGGGTGGGGGATAAAAAAGTTGGCGAATCTAAGTAAAGGTGAAAATTAGACTATAAAATAAATTGCGTGCTGGCGTCTACGTTGACGTTATTTTTTGAAAGAACATTCAATCATTTGCGGTCACGTGTTGATTTATGAGGTCGATTAAGTAGACATCGACCGGTTTGCGAGAAAGGTGTGTTTCCCCCCCCTCTACCCGTCTGGGGTGGATGAAAGAGTGAAGGTGGGTGGGTATAATATACGTAAGAGCCAAGTGGAAAAGGATATTAAACGGCTGGAAATCTGCCGTGAAAGAAAAAAATAAATGCTTCCCGCAAATATGAGTTAGTGGATCTAGTGCCGAGCCAAAATCATATCAAATTGACTTTTAGTAGATGAATATTTGACTCGAGCTTCCCAAACTAAAGATCGCGAGCCAACTTTGAGTTCGCCCAGGGTTTTCCTTCCTTAAAACTGTTTCGCGCACATTCACTGTTTATTTTTAAAAAATGTACCGGTAAACTTTTTTATAGATTTTATTTTCAATTTTTTTTTTTTTTTTTGATGAATTTGTTTTATTGGGATTTGTTAACGTAACTTTTTTTTCGCTTTAAATAATCTCTTTTTTTAAAAAAAAAATATCTTTAAAATTTGTATTGTTACTTTATTTTCTTCAAAAACTGTTTATTTTTATTTTATTCTATGAAATATATAAATTTCATTAACAATTCGTTTTAAGTGCTTTTTTCAGTTTAGCAATTATTTTATTTAGAGATTTTTTTTATTTAATTTAATTTTGTTGTAAGCAAATAAATTTATTTTTAATAAAATTTTGTTTACATTTTTTCCCACAATGCATTCCAAATAATTTTATCGAAAATTAACGCTTTTATCGCGCTCAAATTTATAATACAAAAAATATGTTTTGAATTTTTTCTTTTTCATTTTGTTTGTTTAATAAAATGGAAACTTTTTGGGTTTTCATCAAGTTTTAATCTAATGTTGGTACGCGAGTAAAATATTTGTGAGAACCGAATTTGATATCAAATAGCGTGGTGTTGGGTAATAGCGATACGGTAATCGGTGAGCGGATAATGTAATGAAATCGAAAAAGCAAAGTGTATTGAAAGTTGCAATTACAAGAGGGTATTAAGGTAAAAAGAGGTGGGAGAGGGAGAGCGGGTGATGTTTCTTAAAAAGTTGACGTTACTATGGTAACGCTTTCTTCTTCCGCCGTCACCAGCCACCGCTTTTGTTTAAAGGAAAAATTTCCACCTCGCTTTACGTCAAAGCCGTTCAATTATTTTATCAAATTGATAAATTAGCTCGGAACGATCGCGTGCGACGAAAGTAGAAAAAGAGTTTTTCATTTCATTCGGAGACAAGCGGGGGGAAGCGGAGAGAGACCACGTGACGACGCATTAGCATTTGCCTAGGCCCTAGAACAAAACGGATTAACTGCCATCAACAATGTCGTCATATACAATAATTGGGAAGATTAATTTATCGGATTACAATGAGATGAAATTTTGAATAATTAAAGTATTGAGAATATTTGGGGGAAATAGAGCATTTTAGATTACCGTACAGCGAAAGTGGTTTTTGCTTAGTTTTGTTGGAGTTTTATGTTTAGTAAAATAATACTGTAAAGCTCGGTTATAACGACATCGAAGGAACCGAGTAAAAAATGAGCTTTTTGACTATCTAACGTTATAGCCGATGTTTACGCATTTTCCTGACGCAATAACAGAGCTGTTTATAATGTTATTACATAATGTGATTGCCGCGGGATTACTGACAAATAACGTTATATGCGAAGTGTTGTTAAAATTAGATTAGAGATTGTTATAACGAAGTTCTACTGTACAGTATTTAATTTTTTTTTTTTTATTAAAATTTTAAATTTGGATTAAGTTGCTACTTTAGATTTTTGAAATCCGGTGATTATCAAATAATTATAAGATCATTTGAATATTATGTTGGTATGAAGGAAGTAGGTTAATTAAATCTCGTTTAACTTTAATGCGGTCTAGAAACTACACTGTAGTAAAAATTGGTTTTATTAAATTCTGTTTGAGGAAATTTTCCTATAAGTACTATTTCGTATTCACCCAGTGATCTATAATTATTTGGTTTAAGAAATTTAACGCGCTTTCGGTACTATCAAAACTTTTAAATAATTATTAAGTCGCAAAAGTTTGATGTCAAAGAAATACAGTAAAATAAAAATCTAGTGTTTTTTATTCGGTTTTTATTGTTTGAAGGTGAGATGGCAAGGTCGATGTGTCTGAGCCACTGATTTTAATATATATTTATTTTCAACATTTTTGTAAACACTAAATCAAAACAATGTCTCGATTGTTTTTCTAGGTGAAGTTTATTGTTCTACGAGCATGCAGACACCAATTTTTTTTGTGTGTCTCCCTATAGTAGACGTCTTTTCAATTGAACTAAAGCCTGATTCAATAGTAACGTGAAATGACATTCTCTAATCACGTATGTTTATAAGAATTATTTTTTTTTTAAATCGAATTTTTAAGACGAGACCATACAGCGTTTATCCTATCGATAAAGATAAATTATTTTTCCAATGCAGGCTTGTACATGTACAGTATAATATTACAGCTTCGTTATTAAAGAAATGGTATGTTGCGCTATTTTCGTTAAAAATGTTTACGGTATAAGATTACATGTACTTAAAAGCTGAGTATGTTAAGCCAAATCTAATAAATAGTTTTAGAAAAACTTTCCTTTTTTAGTTTTTTTCTTTTACTTTTTTTTTGTTGTTGTTGTTGTTTTATCAATAACCGAATGTACTGTACTGGTATACTGTAAATCAAATCTTAAAAAATCTGCAAACTTAATCAAAAATTAAAACTCGGACGCTTTCTAAAAATTTAGTTCAGTAAATTGAAAATTTATTGAAACGAGTTTTGATGTGAAATTTGTTGGCAAATAAAGCGTTTTACATGTAATTTGAAAATTGCACTATTCAAAAGCCGCACTCATCAAGGAAGTAGCAACAGAAATTTTTTTTTATCAAATTTTTTACTATATCTCAAACATTTTTGATTGATCTTAAAATGTTTTTTTCTTCTTCTTTTTAATAAATTGCATTGGAAACCAAGATTCGCTACTATAATTTAACATTTTTTTTAAATTACAGTACATGTATTTAAAATTATCGTGCATTTAAGAAGCTCATTATTTATGTCAGTTTTTTTTTTTTTTAGGTTATATTATTATTTTTTTAAATACGGTAGATAAAATTGCACATTTTCATACGTATTTACAAATTAAAAAGTTCAACGCGTTAATTTATTTATACAGTAATTAAAAAAAAACCCAAATTATAGTTATTAAACTAGTTAATAAGAGGATCTTTTTTTCCCCCTTAGAATTAACTAAAATATTAATAAGAGAGTGAAATGAGTTCTCTGGATTTTTGACTTCATCAAATTTTAATTGAGTATTATTTTTAGGTAGTTTTTCTTTTTATTGTTTAAACTAATGGTATTGCGAGACGTTGATAAATCGAAAAACATGCGCGTGAATAGTTATAAATTTGATAACCTATTCGCCAATTCACAACAACTTTGCTTTGAATATATATTTTTTCTCCCCGTCTTCATTTTTTCTTTTACTTGTACATGTATTAGGGAAAATGTAACGAGTTGCGAGTATCGTTCTACTATAATAATATAATTAGGGCGTCTGCGGCAAATTCTTATCTCGGGGTGCAATTAATGAAGGCCATTATTTTTCCCGCCCTCTGTACTTATCGAATTTTTCCTCCTCTTCTTTTTTTTTTTTTTTTCTCGCGCGCGCATTTTTGTTTACGACATTAGCGAAACGATTCTTATGAATCGAGAAAATTATATCGCTCGCTAGTTAAATATTCTCTCTCCCTATTCACTCATATGTTGCGACTACGAAGAAACGGGAGAAAAGGAGAGGATTAAGTGAGGGGAAAATGACGGGGAGAAAAAAAAAAAAAGAGTGCTATTTTTGCAATTTAAGGATATTATACTGTTCAATACTTGAACGATATTATGACGAGATTTTTTTTTTTAGGATGGTGAAGATTAGAAAAATGCTTATTAGGGAAAATGAACGCTGGAAAAATGTAATATTCGAAGACTTAAGTTTTTTTTTTTTTTCGGTTTTAAAATATATCGTCACCCTAATGAGAAACCAGCGTAACTCCATTTTTGAAAATTTTTCAGGGGGAACAAAAAACTGTTTTTT
>JAQGAZ010001932.1:0-22544 GCA_034692225.1 Polydesmus complanatus | reverse complement strand
GATGATTTAGATGATCCTCCACCAAACGATCCTCAAATGATGAGATGGAAAGAAGGTTTACCTATCTTTACGGGAGATGCTAATGAGGATGTGTTTTCATGGATGGAGCGGTTTGAACAATTGGGACGTCATTGGAGTCTAAATCATGGCGATCTGAAAAGACGATTAGAGTGACATTTAACTGAATCAGCTGCGTCTTGGTACGAATACTTAAAAGATACAAATACGTTACCTTCCAAATGGAAGTATATTAGATTAAGTATGCTAGATAAGTTCTCACAAGATCCATCTTATATGGATGCGGCTACTCGATTACAGGCTAAAACGCAGAAACATGGCGAAAGAGCTGAAAAGTATATTTACAATATGTTAAAACTCAATAATATTGCAAAGAAATACTATACGGAGGAATCCATAATGAGGTTAATCTGTAAGGGTTTGCATCGTGATTATAATAGACCAGTATCTGCGTATAGATCCAGTAAGAATATACGAGATTTAATTGATTTCTGTAACGAAAAAGAATCAGATAATCCATCTTTAATAACGATAACAAAACCTAAAGGGGGTATTTACTCAAGTAAGAAAGGGGATGGAAAATATAACCGATCGCATTTAATAGCATTAATTAAAGGTTTAGAAGAAGAGGAAGAATGCGATGAAACCGAATCTGACGATGCTATCTGTAATATAGGGAAATCGAGCACTTTTAAGAAACCTCAAAATAACGGTTGTTTTCATTGTGGTGAATTGGATCATTGGCGAAACCAATGTCCACAATGGAATAAGATAAAAGTTAATTTACCTAATCAAGCTGGTGGTGATGAGGTAGAACAGGATCAGGTCTCCGATCAGAATAATTATAACCTAGGATTTAGGGGACAGGGTCGTGGTAGAGGTAGAGGACGTGGAAGGGGTGGTTTCACTGGTCCACATACATTTAATAATTCCCAAGAGAATGATACGCAACAAACACAACTTTTAGAAGCAGTTGAATTTCTGAAAAATAAAATTTTACAATTAGAACAAAATATGTTACCACAAAGGCAGCAAGCGCGTGTTTCGATATCTGAAACACAAACGATTAACATGATTGCGGCTATTGTTAGTGATAGTGAATCTTCCATGATAGGAAAACTTTTAGTATTTGAATTATTTATAAATGGGGTTAAATGCAATGCGTTAGTTGATCATGGCGCTATTTCTACGTTTATACATCAGAGGATGTTACCTTATATAGATACGATTTGACCGGTTTCAGGCAAAGTAGTTTTTGGCACGGTAGCTAGAAATAAAATAAAACCTTTATCGATTGCTTCTTTTGAATTATCAGATGGAACTGATACTTGGTTAGTAGATGCGTTTGTAGCTGAATATTTACCTCACGATTTGATAATAGGAAGTAATTTTCTGCACGATTATGGGGTTGTTTGTAATAGTGAAAACAATACACTATGGCTTTATACACCAGATAAGAATGAGGCAACTTGGTTATCTAAAAATCACAGAAAGGGGGTAATGAAATATCTGAGTCATAATTGTGTAAATGAGGATTATGATGAGGATTGTGACGGGTCTTATTTTAACTATAATTGTGAAGACGATATTGCGTTAATAGGGTTAAATTATAGTTACCAGGAATGGTTAGACGCTGTGTCGATGTTGATGATGCTAACGAACTCGGTATTAATAATTTGTTCCAAATTAGTAAGGAGAGCAGTAATGCTGGAAATAACGATGTTAATGCAGAGGTATTCTTTAAGAACGAACCACGTATAACAACGAATGTACCTTTTTATAATGATGATGAAGTTGAATACACGTTCGAAAGCGATTGCAATGTCGATATTGTGCCTGAACCTACAGTAGAAAAGGATGAATATACTGATTTAATAGAAAGCGCTATTGATGTTAATTTGACAGATATTGAAAGAACGATATTGAGAAAATTAATTAGAGAATACATATCTTTGTTTACTCCTTTTGACAGTCAGAGTGAGCCTATGTCTATTAATAACGAGCCCATTTATCATGTTATTAATACCGGTAACAGTCAGCTGACAGTAAAAAATGCTAAAATCTATAGTAAGAGTGAGAAACAAGAAGCGTTAGCTTTAATCAATAAGTACTTGGAAAGGGGAATTATTAAAATGTCAGAATCTCCATGGCGGGCTCCTGTAGTCCTTGCTAAAAAGAAAGATGGTACAAAACGATTATGTAAAGATTATAGGGCGCTAAATTCGGTTACCAAGAAGGACGCTTACCCAATGCTGCGATTCGATGATGTTATTTCACAACTGTCTGGTCAATCATTTTTCTGTTTGCTTGATTTTCAGGAGGGTTATCACCAAATGGTAATCTCTCCTGACGATCAAGAAAAAACTGCGTTTACATATGGTTCCGGGTTATGGCAATGGGTTCGCATGCCTTTTGGATTATCGAACGCGCCAGCGTCATTCCAACGTATGATAGATCGAATACTAGGAACATTAAAAGGCACAATCTGCACAGCTTATATAGATGATATATTAATACACGCAAAAGCTTTTATAGAAATGATAGAGAGACTAACTTTGATCTTTGCAGCTTTAAAACGATTTAACTGTAAGCTTAGTTTAAAGAAATGTACTTTCGGTGCTCGAAAGATTAAATACTTAGGCCATATAGTTTCCGAAGCGGGTACCCAACCGGACCCTGAAAAGATAATAACGATTCAGAATTGGCAAGCACCAAATAATGTAAGAGAGATGCGACAGTTTTTAGGTTTCGCATCATATTATAGGCGATATATTAAGGAGTTTTCTAAAGTAGTTTATCCGTTATTACGCCATATTAGGAATGATGGAAAAATAACACTTACCGAAGACGATTTACGAACGTTTAGGGAATTAAAAAGCCAGTTTATATCAGCTCCAATTTTGGGGGTTCCTAACGACGACGATCCATTGGTACTTTTTACTGACGCTTCGAATAATGGTTTAAGCGCAATCCTTGCACAAGGTAGTGATCCTAAAAATCAAACTGTATTAACCTATGCATCTAGGGCTTTAACACCGCCTGAGAGAAATTATAGCGCGACCGATAAAGAAAGTCTAGCGGTGGTGTTGGCGACTAAAAAATTGAGACCTTACCTAGTTGGAAAACCTTTTCTGTTAGTCACCGATCATTCTGCGCTGAAATCTTTAATAGAGAAGAAAGAACCTCAGTGTAGATTAGGTCGCTGGGTCATGCAGTTGCAAGAATTTGAATTTAGAATACAGCATAGACCAGGTACTCGAATACAACATGTAGATGCGCTGTCCCGATTAAATCATAACGATCACGATTACGCGGCTGAAAAGGAAATGCCACATTTAGTTGTGGCTGAAGGAGCTATATGCAATATTAATCTTATAACAACGGAAAATTTAGTTAAAACATTACCCGAACGTCAAGATGAAGATCCATTTTGTAGCGATATTATTGCCAAAATTAAGCAATTAAAAGGCTTGCATCGCCTTCAAAGACACGATCCTAAGTTGCGCGATTTCATAATAAATAAAAATTTAAACGTTTTAATCGGTTTTAAAGGGTAATTAATCGCAATAATTTAGAGTATTACGTACCGGTTATTCCGCAATCAATGGTTCTTGACGTGTTAATGGATGTACATGATGATATTGCATCGGGTCATCAACGCTTTTATAAAACCTATGAGAGAGCCATAGCTCGTTATTGGTGGCCTAAGATGGTAGAAAGTATTAAATTATATATAGTGAAATGTCCATTATGCGCACCTTTTCAACCGATGTTACCCGCTAAACAAGCGGATTTAGAGCGTTTAGTGGTGAATGATTTATTCGAGATGATAGGAATCGATTTCATGGGTCCTTTGAGAATGTCAACTAGTGGAAATAAACATATTTTAGTTATAACTGATTATTACACTCGATACGCAATTACGGCAGCAACGACAGATCAAAAGGCTTCAACTGTAGCGCAAATGCTTTTAAGCGAAGTCATCTGTAAGTATGGAGCTCCTCTCCATTTGTTATCAGATAGGGGAACTAATTTTCTAAGCGAATTAATTGAGGTTTTGTTAGCTGAATTTCGAATCATACATTACCGAACAGCTTCCTATCATCCGCAATGCAACGGATTAACTGAAAGAGTTAATCACACTTTAATGGCTATGTTGCAAAAATATTGTGCTAATGATAATGATAACTGGGATATTTATCTACCTATGATTACACTGGCGTATAATACTTCGGTTCATTCAGTTACTTCTTTTACTCCTTATTTTCTGGTACATGGTAGAGAAATTAATGAGAGTACTTTTATGCCAAGAATAATTTAGGGAATACATTGGCATGATAATTTACATCTATTAAGAGAAGAAGCGAAAATTAAAACCATTGAGAACCACATAAAAGAAGCATCACAAAGAAAACATAAGTATAGAAACTTACCGAAATACAAGATTGGCGACACTGTATTAATATATAGACCGCATACTAAAAAAGACAAAATAGCGAAGTTAGAACCGACATATAAAGATGTAGGGCGAATTATTAAATATGTAGGACGAAATTCGTATGTTGTTTTAAGATCTGATAATATTGATTATATAGAAAACAGTAAAAATTTACGATTACTACGCGATTATGAAAAACACGAGTATGCCAGTCTACCAAATATGCCGAATATGAAAATCCCAACGATGACACAATTTTTAGAAATGAATTTACCACTTATAACAGGAAATATATTTAGTTGCGCTTATAAATGCGGTTTTGATGATACACATGCGTACATAATTAGTTGTCATAATCAACTCTGCAATAAAAAGTTTCATACTACCTGTATTGAGATGTCTGATGAGAATGTTACAAACTATAAAAACAATAAGGCCATCTATCTTTGTGAAAATTGCCATCGAATTGGTATTGATAATGTCATTCTGAAAGAATAGAAAATATTTTAAAGATTTAAGGTTAAAGCGAAATATGATTATAAATACTTATCTGACAAGTTGGGGGAAAAACTAACTAAAAACGTTGAAGTGTTGGCCTTCTCTTATTGGTTGTTAGAAGGCTAACGGATTTTTTTTCTCTCTTCTCTGCTATTTCGGTTTTTTCCCGCTATTTTTTGCCAATATAAGGAGCCGCAATGTCGGGGGAGATGCATTTTTCGAACGGCGTGTTTCTTGAAAGATACTTTTACATTCCGAATCCTGTATTTACGGGTGAGTTTTATCGGCAAGAAGTTCCAGACGTGTGTGAGTATTGCGACGGTTTCGAGCATTTTCTCCGGTGTTGCAAAGAGCTAAAAAAGGACAAGTTGAAATTTTTAAAATTAGATATTAACAATCCTGATCATTTGTATTATTTAGAGAGAGTGGAAGAATTGCGCTTCCATAGTGCTAAGCGGTTAGATAATTTAGTAAGAAAACCGGATTATCGGTATTTCGATTTAGTGCACAGAAGTAATCTATCTGAGCTTCAATTAAGAGTCCGATTAGCTGCTATTTCGATTAATTATTAATGGCTGAATCCAACAATTTTATGATAGAGAACGTCTATTATTTAGAAACACCTTTTTGGAAGGACGAGTTTGATTTTGCAACGGAGCGTGTGTGTACCTTTTGTAAAGGCGATCATAACGTTCGTAGTTGCGAACAAATCCGTAATTTGAAGCTGGAAAAATTGCATTTGGATAAGAATAATTCGCATCACATTTTGTACTTAAATCGTTTAGAAGAGTATCGTTATTTTAAAAATAAAGCAGTTTTGTTTGCATGTGGTACGCGCGATAGAGTGAAGGTTATTGAATACGAAATTCAATTAAATATGTTAGAGTTTGAAGTAAAACTAGCTAAGCTATATATTTAAAATGGTTTCCATGTTAGATAATGTTGGGATGTCACAGTTACACGAGTTTCACAAGAGAATTTGAGTATGCTGATCTAGTTAATTGTGTAGTGTGTAAAAATGATTCACATATTACAAGAAAGTGTTTGCATCTTCAGAATTATAAAATGAGACTATTAAACTTAAATAAGCGTTCTAAGAAACATTGTTAGCAATTTGCGCGTGATGAAGAAGTTAGATATTTGAATAACAGTCGTGTGTTCCTAACAGCTAAATTTGATTCTGCGCGCTTCAAGGAACGGCAAACGCGTGCGTTCCTTGGTGTTTATATGAAACTACTGGAAGAGGTTAACGTGGAGCTGGAAAGTTTAAAAGAGGAACACGCGAAACTGTTGCTATGCGCGGCAGAAGCGAATGAGGTTTAGCCAAATGGCAAAAATTCGAAAGCAGGGTTTTGATTCGCTGAAATTTATTATAAATACGAGGTAACTTACGGTAGAGAGCTAGTTCTTTGTCTCGCTTCAACGATAACGTTGCTATTACGATTTTCGGTTCCAGTCGATTCTGTAAGTATTAAAAAATGTTAGACTTGGGTGAAGTTATGGTCAAATATATGTTCAATTGTATGGACCACTTATTTTATATTCCGACTCCTGTGTTTTTGAGAAGTTTAAGCGAGGATAGATTAAGTTGTTACTTTTGTATGAGTCAGGAACATCCGACGCGATGTTGTGAATATCTGCGAAATTTTAAAATGATTACTCTCGGTTTCCAACCAGAAAATCATTTGCAAGTCATTAATTTTACTTATTGCGAGGAAATACGCTACTATAATATAATGTCATTGCGATTAATTCATAATTTAAATTTAACTATAATTGAAAAAGATAAATTGAGAACTGAGTTGGAAGTCTGCAATCAGAATTTGTTTCAACTAATACATGAATGCGATTATTATAGAAATGAGTTGGAATATTGTAAGGGTCGTTGGATTGAGCATATATCGGCAATCCGGTATAACGAAAATTGAATTGTCATTTTTTTATTATTTATAGCGGTTCTCAATTTGTTAAATATGACTGCAAACGAATTTTTGGATATGTTCGAGGGAGAAATTAGAGATTTTAGAAATAATACTTACGTACCGTGTTTTAGTTTCATGAGCGAGAAAGGCATTGATTATAAAGAGAAATTTCCTTGTCGTTACTGTTTCTCACCACAGCATGAGATTAGGGAATGTAGTGTTTTCAGGGATCAGCGATTTCATGCTGATATGGCAAGCAGGTATTCTGAAAAGAATCAAACGATTTTCGATAAAAATGAACAAATCCGTTACTACATAACACAAAAAAATTACTTACAGGAAGAGTTAAAATATGCACGCATTCGGTTAGCATTTTTGGACGCCGTAGTCCTAGATAAAATAAAATTAATTAATAACCATGAGCGTAAAATTATTCAGTTAGAAACGCAGGTGGCAGAAAATCAAAAATCGAAACCAATATGGCGTCGAAGTGCACGTCTCGCTGAAAAACGACAGAGCAATGTGCGTACGGCGGCATGGGTTCTCGAAGCCGAGACTGCTACCTCTAGTACGGTTTAATATTATTAGTTATAATTATATTTGTTTGATTTATTATTATACTTACGTTACTTGAATTGTTAGAGACGAGATTCACATTGAATCAGAAATAACACTTTGAGCAACTATTATTTTATGTGCAGAATTTTACGAATGCGCAGAAATTATAATTTCGTTAATGCGCAGGATTTTTTTTTGTTGGTTTGTTGTTATTTACCAAAGAGTAGACGAGTGACAAGTGATGAGACCAAGTATCGATAGTTTATCAAGGTAGATATTAATGCGCGTTAGCTTATAAATTTTATTTTTTGGAAAATATGACAAATTAATAATTTAATAAGTTTAAAATTAGTATAAAAATTAAATAAAATTTGTTTATTTCAGTAAAGAAAGTTTGGGATAGTTTTATATTAATAAAAATTGTCAATAATCAGAGTAACTAGAGGGCGCATGGGTACAAACCTTTGTATGAAGAGTTTGGTTGTCAAAATTTTACAACCGATTCGATTTTCCTCGAGTATAGTCGTGTTATTAATACGTAAAATTTTAAAATAAGTTTCCTTTGTCTGAAATTTTATAAAATTTTGGGGGTAGAAGTTAATAAATTGTAAGTATAAGATAAGTTGAAATAATTATAAAATTTTGGTTATTGACAATCGTTTGTTTTTTTTGATCAAAATCGTTAAGATACATTTAGGATACGTAGTTAGTGTTGTTTAGAAACTATTATTTCGATTAACGGTTGTATTAATTTATTATTTGGTTGATTAAAATGTCTGCTGAGTTTGGTAAAAGCGATTCTGGAAGCAATAATGCGAATGTCGAGTTACTCAATTTGACAAATACGCCGCAAGTAGTAAGAGGAAATTTCATCACGATACCGATCGGGATGAATAATTTTTGTGCTAGAAGTGAGGACGGTTGGATTCGTGCGCTGAAGCCATTTCAGCACAGGTATTATGTAGTCGATTCGTATTTAAAACCTAACGATTTTCCCAAGTTTGTAGGATTAAACAAAGACTGTTATGAGTGTAAACAGATTGGACATGATGCTCGACAGTGTGTTGAACGAAGTTATAATCGTTTGTATGAAGTGGGGTTGTCTGAATCGTACATTAAGAATGAGCGATTTTTGTTGGAGGAGGAATTAAGGTGTGTGTACGAGTGGAAAAGCTTCTTCGAAAAAAGCCGTCATGATGCGGTGATCGAAATTGACCGGTTGTTACAGGTAATTAGTGGTTTAAAAATTTCGACTCAATACGAGTGTAACTTTTTATTTATGTTGGTTATAAAGAAAGCCAAGCTAAATTGTTAGAATTACAAAACGCGTATCTTTTGGATAAAAATTTAATGAGTGTCGGAACTCAAACAGAAATTTTGGAAATTCGAAGATCGAGATTACCATCTGAATTCGATTCTATCAAGCGCGAATTAAGTATAAAAACTGCTAAAGCCGACAATTTGCAAGGCGTTAGTGATAATTTATTTCGAGCTGTAAATGTTCTAAAGAGCAAAATTGATGATTTAGAAAAGAAAAATAAAACGCTAACATTAATTAGTGAAGGAGGAGACGAAACAGCAAAAGTAAAGAAAATGATTGAGAACCGTGATGCACAAATAACCTTACTTCAACTACAGAATGATAATCTCCAACACACTGTTGGCGAATTGTACAATATTAAAGACGATCAGAATACGAATGATCCGCGCGTAATTATCTGTAAGTTGGGAACTCATAATAATGAGTTAAAACATAAATTGGTTGCGATGTAAAAGGAGCGTGATTTGGCGATTAAAGAAAGCGGCGAATACAAGACCGCAAACATGATTTTAAACCGAGAGCATGATGCTATGCGTGCGAAACTCAATAAATTTGATATTATTGGGAAACGTTTCGCTCAGTTAAACATTCAATCATACGACAATTTAATTGAAGAGTTAACCCGACTGCGAGTATTACAAGGAAAGAAATGGAAATCCAGGATGGATCAACCATTGCTCCTCAGGTAGGTATGAGTGATCAAATTAGTGATACTAATCCACTTAATGTTACAGAAAATCCAAGCAAGGATAGTAAGCCAAAAGAAGACACGATTATAAATTTAATTGATTTAGATGACAGTCTGATGAAAGTGGTCAAACCGAAGAGTGAATACGGAGACAGGAATGAATGTTGGTTTGACTGTATCGAAGAAGACTGAAGAATTGAAGTTAAGATTGATTTAAAAGTTATTTCGTTATAATTAGTATGATTCATTTTTTAATACCTAAAAGTCCGCATAATTTCGTTTATTATTTGAAAATGTGTAGTTAAAATTTAATAGTCATATACTTGAAATTGAAAAGTTTCAAGTAGAGCCTGAAATTATGGCTAGTCAATATTATTTTTTTAAATAATTTAGTTTTGCTTAAAAATCGTAACTGAGTTTTAATTTAAATTTTTTTTTTTGTTGTTTGTTTTTACTCATGGCCATAATTTACAATTCGATTAGTATTAGTTTGCATGAATGTTTGGGTGAATGATAGAGTCGGTTGAATGCTGCTTTCACTATTTTTTTAATTTTGCACGATTGGTGTCGCTGCTAGTCTTTAGCTTGGCTGCACACAGAATTTTCATTCTCAGGTGCAGAAGAATGCTAGGTTGCAAGTAAAAGTCTAACGGATCAGTAAAAGGTCGTTAGCAGTCTGTTAAAATATATTGACGATTAATTTTCGGGAAAGAATTTATTATTTATAGTTAATCCATGGCCATGGTATTTTCATTTGTTCGTATGAGTGCTAGTGGTAGTCGACGACTACTAACACTTGGTACGATCATTTTTTTTAACCATTCGATTCTTTCCTGAGAAACGATCAATATAAGTCTGAAAGTTTGAAAGAAAATCCTGAAAAGGGTTTTTAATTGATCTGAAATTATGATCAAAAGTAAAGAGCGGATCATTAAACGGTCGCTATAGAAAATAATGTCAAGTAAAATTAAAATCAGTGGGAACCGATATTTGATCGGATAACAAGTACGATTTTAATTATCTAGTCTCTTCTTACGACCTGCACCATATTGGGAATAGTGGGGCAGAGTACCAAGCGTAAGAAGTCAGAATGTTAATGTTAGTATTAATTGGAAAACGATTTGACTTATAATTATCGCATAGTTAGTGAAAACTGCATTTTCGATTGGCTGCTGTTGTTGGGGAATAATTTTTGGTATTATTATTATTCGATTTTTTTTCTAGTGATATTTTGTGATAGGATCTCATGATCCATTTTTATACTCAGTTTAGATTTTGTTAGTTATAATAACAAATATATATGCTGTCTGTTGATACCTATACTGTGATACCTACTTACTCAATTTATAAGTGATACTTGTTCGATTTGTATAATTATAATATGTCGATTGTTATTCAATATTTATAGCGTTTGTGATTTCTTGATTACTTTGCAATTTGCGGTTATAACTTTCATTGTCGATTTCGATTATTGTTGATTATCGCGGACGATAATCGTGAAGTTTTGAGAGGGTGTCAGGTGATATGGACTCGTCCGGGGTTGGTTGGGTAGTTTTGAGGGATGGACACGCCCAAACCCGGACTTGGCGCTCGATTCTCCGCCTATAAAATACCGGCGCCAACCAGTCTAGGATGATTGGGGTTCGTAGAGCCTAGGAAACGTATGGGAGATGATAATAAAAGTCTTTTTATTTAATATTTGTTTAACCGTCTTTATTTACAATCGGTACCGGTGAGCAGCCTGAACATACCCGTACGGTATCACTTCACTGCGCTGCACCACGACATTAAGCGAGCATTTTACGGAGTGCTATAAGAGTCATTCGTGAATACAAAATTTGTTTAAGCGTCTGTTTATTATAAGCATTTAGTTTTCGCTTAAGGAATTTCCTATCCTATAAGTAGCGACTGTGGATTCGACCCTAAAACCTTATAAACAATTTTATACATATAAGATTAAGCTCCTCGTTTTGTGGCCGAGTAAAACGAACTGCGCATGCGCACGGTGATAAAAAATATTTTTCTCATGAAGTGGGTAATTCCCACTCGATCAACTATTTTAATCGTCCGTAACCTATGGAAGTTTTACAAAGGCTTTTCAGGAACACTGGGTTGATGAGCTAAAGTATTCATAGGAAAAGCTCCCTCAATTCTTTTATTATGAATTTTTAATAGACATACATCGCATAAAAATAATGCCAAGATCGACAAGATGCAGACGCCGTTGAAACGTGTACACCAGTCAAACACGAGCAAAAATTAGGCGAGAAATTAAAATATCGTTTGCTCAAGTAAAAATGTGCGTCGACTCCAGCTACATGTATAGTGGCTTCCTTAAAATGAAGGAAGCACCTCTCAGCCATCTCGTGTTTTCAAATGACGTATCCAGGCAAAGTCAACGCTTATCGCTCAACTCGCCCCATGCAAAAGCTACAACAAGCGCTTATCACTTGCCTCGTGCCGGTGATCACGTGGCTTGCAGCAGTGCTGTCGCTCAAAAAGGGCCGACACATAAAAGACGGAACTCAGATAAAAAAAAACTTATTTCTGTACAATGTATGGTCAGTTTTCTTGAAATCTAAATCATTTTCATTATCCATGAAACTATCGCCCGATTCTTCAGCTACTTCATCGTCATCAAATTTTTTTTTTTTTCAATCATGAATCTCGTTAGCGAGAATATTGAATATAAAAAAATTATATTCAGTTTTCGATATCTACCTTTAGAAAATCAATTTTTTTTTTTGCTATAATTTACTAAATCAGTTTCATCGCTTTCCAAACCATCAACATTTTTTCCAGTGTTTTGTTTAGCTAGAACTGTTATTTCAAAACCTGATATGGAGAAATATAGGCTCTATAGAGGAAAGATGTTCTAAGATTAAAAGAAAATTTGTTTAAACGGCTGTTCCTCGTTCCAAGTTCTGCTTAATCTCGGACGTGTACTGGCCGTAGTTCTTCTCCAACATCTCGTTGAACACCCGATTCCTTTCGTTGATGTAATCGATGTCGGCATCGTCGTTATATAGCCGTCTCCTGCTAAATTTACCACGCTTTGTAATCCTAAACAAAAAATAAAAGTAAATATTCAAAAATGACGAATGAGTAACCATTAATAATTATCGTGAGATTTCAGCGAGAACAACGCACTGTTTTTCTAAGTCCTCCACCATTTGATCCACCGCTTCTTTTGAATCTTTATGGAAGCCTTGAAGAACCGTGTCGGCCATGGCGTAGAAAACGTCTTCTCCCCTGAAATGGAACTATGATTAGTTTCGGATAATAATAAAAAAAAGAGAAACAATAACAAGGCGTTTGAATAAAAGAAAATTCCAGTAATATTTGAATTCGAACACTGGTAAGACAACATTTGTATCACGTTTGAAACAATATTTCAAGTAGGAGGCTAACTGAAATACTGTACAAACGTATCAAAAATATCTTAACCAGACTTACTAACTCCTATAAAAATCAAATATTTCCTTCTGAACACTCTTTACAAATGCGAACTCTATCAAAGCTATGGAATTTCTTAACAATTTCAAGAACAGAAATCGAAACATTTTGGTAACAGGATAAGAATGCTTTACGAAATCTCTAAAAACGAATTATTTTCTTCTCTATAGTTTATAAATTCCTTTTTACGATTACAAGTTTCAAGAATTCAGTTCCCAGAAAAATATCTCAAACGTAAAACTCCAGGACGAATTCGTTTTTATAAGTTTCAATAAACTTCCTACCTATCTCTAGTTACCAAATTTAGAAGAATCTCAGTACATGTACAAGAAAAGTGTTCTAAAATTTCAAAATTCAGAGAAAACGCTGGGAATTTTCTTTTCTCCAAAATGCATGTAGCTCTTTTATAATAGTATAATACATTTCTTCCTTCTGCTTGTTGTACGCTCCTACATCTGGCTTGAACTGTCTGATCAGCTTATTGTAGTGCCTCTCTGTAATCTGCTGATAATCTACAAACACAAATCAGAAACAAAATTAATAATTAACTTGTAAACTTTTTTATTTAACAAAAATGTCTTTTTTTGTGCCTGAAAAGCCGCTTTCTTCTTTCTCTTCTTTCCTCGGTCGTATCTCAGAGACTCTTCAGCCGTGGTCTTCACCGTTCTGTCGAGCTTCCTATACATAATACAAACATAAAACCTATGTAAATAAAACATGGCCATTAGAATAAATAAAATAATAATTTATCATACGCTTTTCTTCTTCTGTTCTTCCAATTCCCATTCCAAACGAGCTCTCTTGGCTTCCCAGTTGGCGGGCAGCTTCTTGCGTCGGTTTTCCTCAACCACTTCCACGTGATTCAACTTTCTGGCTTCGTTCTGTAAGGGACAAAAAAACACAAAACAGAACAGTTAGCAATAATTCTAAACGTGGTGTATACTATTAAGTTAGCCACTATAAATACTCGATACAAAACGCTGTGTATAACATTCATAAATACTAAAAGCCTGCGTTAATATGGCTGAGAACATAGTTACTGAGAATGTGAGCCATAGACTCATAGCAAACACATACAAAAACTGTAAATTATCAACTAACCAGTTTCAATTGAATGTTTTTGAGCCTGTTCAGACGTTCCTCGTTCTCATTTTCCGTTGCGGTAGATGTAGAAGCCATAATTATTTATATAGCTTCAATTTACGTCCGAAAAGTACCATACGATAACACGAAGAGCGACGCTATCACAGTCTTTTTAAGCACGCATGCGCAATATTACTAACTTTTTAAGCTTTTCTGCGCATGACGTCATTTAAAAGCCTTATTGAAACGCGTTTAATGACGGCAACGTGTGAACTTTTACAGTGAACAATATCGACAGTAGGTGGCGCGTAAGTTGCGCTGCTGGGGAGCCGATCGCGGACGCGAACGATATAATAGCTAACGGATCGGTTTCTATAACAGGCGATGCTTACCGGGTATGAGCGGATCACTTTCGGATTCGTTCATCTCGTATACGTTGGATCTAAAAAGTTGTCAAATTAAATTTGTAATTAAGTGAAAAAAAATAATTTTGGATGATATAAGTGTGAAAGTGCAAGAAAAATTCATGGATTTTTAAGAAAGTGTGTTGTTTTTGATTCTTTTAAACGTTGTCGATGACTCGATGATGTTTAGGTGCGTGAGTTGGGAGCGGTCATAAAGTGACGGGACCGAGGGTTTAAACGTGAGGTACGAGAAGTGCGGGGATCAATACCCCACAAAAATAATTTTTTTAATTTTAAAATTTATTTATTTTTTGCGATTTAAAAACTTTCCCGAAGGATAAATTTAGTTTGTTTTTTAATTTTTCGTTTTTATTGCTTTCTCCATATTTTAATTATGGAATTTAATAATAGAATTAATATTAATTATTGATTGAGGTTAGCTATTGTTTGAGCCTGTATAAGAAGGACATTCGCGCAAAATATGCACAGGTGCCCGGCTAGCTCAGTCGGTAGAGCACGAGACTCTTAATCTCGGGGTCGGGCGTTCGAGCCCCCCGTTGGGCGCATTCCTTTATTTTTTTAATTTTTATTATTGTTAAAAATTATTCCGTCCAAACATTTAACATCTTAAAATTTTCATTTAAAAAACAAAACGATTATTAAATTTTTTTTAAAAAAACAAAAACAATGCAAATTTAACCAATCGGCCAAGTTAACTCGAACGCCTTCTACACTCATCCAAAACAAATTATTCTGAAAATCTGATCCTTTTTTTTTAATAAATTTTAAATAAAAGTTTTTTTTAAAAAGAAAAAAAATACAGTTCTTATTTTGGCACAAATGGCACTTTCAGTCTTTTTTTATTATTCGGAGTATTATTTTACATATTATACAGCAACAAAGAAAAAGAAAAGAAGAATAACATTTTATTCTGTGTCGGACTCTTCTTCTCCTCTTCCGCTTCCTCCTTCCTCTCCTTCGCCATAAGCGTCCCTGGAGCATCCGGCTTGCGCTTCTCTCGCTACTAAAAATTATTACGGTATTTAATATTAATTAATAATGTAAAATGACAATTACATGTTACATTTGATTTAAATATACATTTAAAACCGGTTATAGTGCGATTCAAGGGACTGAAGACAATTCGTATTAGGCACAACAATTTGGATTTTAACGATGGTGCGTTGATGTGGATGTCACATTATTTTGTCACCGCCGATCGTTATCTAATGAATCAGGGAATAATTATTAATAAGACAATAATAACAATGAAAGACAACAAAACAAACTTACTACTCCTTTCGTAATCTTATATTCCAGTGGCGCGACATTTTTGGGTTGGCAAGTGTGCAGCTCAAAATCTCCGAAATGTGGCTTAGCTCTTTTTCTATAAGTTTGACATCCAGAATTAAAAAAAAAATCATAATGCATAACAAACAGCATGCATAATAATTGACTGAATTTTGATTTAAAAAGAGAATCTTACATGAACTCCTGCATCATATTTTTCATCCGCTGATTTACCAAACTCACACGAACAATATCTTCGTATTCCAAATAGGAAAGAATCTTTTCCCATTCGTCGAATTTTAGCGAGTATAGGTTCACTTCCGCTTTAAATAGAAGAAAAAAAATTATAATTTTTTAATTATTAAATTTGGCATAATAATTATTATTATAAAAAAAAAAAAACACACACAATTAAAATTGTTTTTAGATTTCTTACTTGAAATTTCCGCCATTTTCAGTGCTATATCAGAGCTCCAAAACTTCTCTTTAAACAACTGTAGGCCTACTTCTAACTCGTTTTCAAAAGCTGCTTTATCTCTTCTTCTTCCTATTGACATTTACAATAAAAATAATTAAAAACCTTTGTTTCTTTTTTTATTTACATGTACATTTATATTTCTAATGAAAAATCGTTTTTAACTCATTTAAAAATGCTGCAACATTTTTTCCCGTCTCGACTTACTCTTCAAGTGAAACCTCCGTATTAAGACCAGTCCGTTAAGAAAAGTGCTTTTTAATAGAGGTTTTTTTTCTTATTTTTTACATAAAATTATTATTTTTAAGTTAATTAAAATTAAAGTGAAATAGAAATTAAATCTTATTTAATCTTATTTATAGTCTACTACTACTACCGTACTACGCAGCATCTGTCTGCTCTTTAAATAGAGACCTGCCTGACTTAAAAAAAAAAGGGGTGGTCATGGTCTTCCAGTAGAGAGGTAATATTGAAGGCGCATCAACATGATAAAATTGGTAGAACATATTATTATCTGGGGAGTATTCACTAAATACAAGTGGTCTTCAATTGGAGGTCACAAAGCCTACATGTAATGATCAAGTACTCGCCATTTTACTCGGTCGAACTTATCACTGTCGTCAATTTTAATCACTCTACTTGTTCAAACACTCGCCATTCTACTTGGTCGAACTGATCACTATCGTCAATTTTAAACACTACTTGCTCAAATACTCTCCATTCTACTTGGTCGAACTGATCACTATCGTCCATTATATACACTCTACTTGCTCAAATACTCTCCATTCTACTCGGTCAAACTGATCACTATCGTCAATTATATACACTCTACTTGCTCAAATACTCTCCATTTTACTCGGTCGAACTGATCCCTGTTGTCAATTTTAATCACTCTACTTGCTCAAACACTCGCCATTCTACTCGGTCGAACTGATCACTGTCGTCAATTTTAAACACTCTACTTGCTCAAATACTCGCCATTCTACTCGGTTGCAAGCTTTTTTTTTTTTTTTTTTAATTAAAATTAGTCACCAAAAGGTAGAGATAATAAATAAATATGTATACATAAAAATTCATTGTTACAGCGACATTATCTTATTTTAAGCGTTCGCAATCATATTTCTAATACATTCATCAAATTCAGTTTGAAAAATAGCCAACCGGAAATGCTGGCAGGCTTTGACGCCGTCGCAACAAGATAAGGCCAATTGGCGAGTTTTGCAACTAAGTAAATTCCAAAATCGAGCAGCAATAAGACTAGGTAAAAGGCGAATTTTACACGCACGTACAAATGGATATTCAAATTCAGCTAGATGCTGCGTGCGGCGTAATCTGCCCCCTCTACCTAAGGTGACAATTGGAAATAGGGTCGTCTGTCTACGAATGGCTCCGAAAGTATAAATAGCTAATCGCCGACATAGAAACGAACTGGGTTTTGGGATATCGTATTTAACATAGTGCGGAGAGATATGATCCTGATAAGGGATTCTAAAAAGAGCGCGCATGCAATCGTTAACAGATTTAGAAAGGGTTTTCAGGGCGGCGGCTGAGGTTGGCATCCAAATGCCAACTCCATATCCGACAATTCCGTAGATACATTGGCGAAACAAGGTTACACGGTTAAAATCGCTCAAGCAATGGCGAAACCTACAACATAAATATAAAGACCGTTTTAGCTTACACACAATTGATCGTATCTGGATGTTCCAGGACATCTCAGAGTCCATCATAATACCGAGCACGCGCATTTCCACACTTAGCCCAATCTCACTTCCGTCGAGCAACACCAACCTGTCGCTCACCTCAATCAGGAAAGGGCGAGGGCCAAAAGTCATTAATTTAGTTTTTGAGCCTTGTAATTGCATATGAATAGACCCAAACCATCCGCTCAGCAGCGCAATATCCCCCTGGAGCCTCTGAACAAGGGCATCGAATTGATCTGGAGGGCCCCTGTAAAGCAAGTAGAGGTCGTCGGCAAAGCCGATCAACCTCCCACTCACACCCAGCCGAAAGACCCCCTCAGTGGCGAGAAGATAGAGAAGAGGGCCAAGGGAAGATCCCTGCGGCACCCCCCCCGCTAACTCCCCGCCTCTCCGAAGTCCCCCCCCCCAGCGAACCCGGACGTGCCTGCTGCGCAGATAGGAGGAAAAAAGCTTCAAAGTAGACTCCGAAACCTGAGCCTTCCGGAGTGCGTCCAAAACCGCAGCATGAGGCACCGAATCGAAGGCCTTTCGAACGTCGAGTTGGGCCATCAACACCACATCACCCTCCATCCGAGATCGAGAGATAAATCTCTCAATCTCGGAGAGACAAGTGTAGACTCCCTTCCCCCAGCGAAAGCCGTGCTGATCGACCGGAAGTAGCTCCTCACGCTCGACGTAGCCCCGCAACTCAGACTCTAAATGACGCTCGAAAAGCCTCGATTCGATGCCAAGCAAGGTGATCGGCCGATAACTACTAGGTTCCAATCGTCCACCCGAACCCTTGTAGATTGGCACGATCACCCCCTCCTTCCAGTCAGGCGGGAAAAGGCTAGCAGAAATAAGATGGTTAAAATTATCAGATATTACAAGGCGACTATTACTATTTAAGCATTTTAAATGCTGCGTTAAAATACCGGAAATACCGGGGGCACCTTTATTCATAGATTTAGATTTAGATTCATAGATTTAGATCGTAGATGTTCTTGTAGCTTGAGTTGTCAATTCAGTTCTATAGGTCGCTTGGTCGAGCTGCCGTTGCGTCTCGATGTCGTCAAGACGTTGCTGTAGTCGTTGTTCCACAGCCTCAACCGCTTTTTTCACTTCGAGTTGAACGGCCTCCGTCATAAGCGCACTCACCTCTACTACCGACTCACTGTCGGCATGCACGCCGACCGCGTGGCCGTCCGTACTGCCCGATCCACCGGCCATTTCACCGTTCATACTATCTTTTTTCACCGTTAAAAATTTAAAAATATCCACACAGTTGCTACTAAATTCTTCCCATTGTGCAATTGTAGTAGTCTTTTTTATCACTAAGCTTTCAGCGAACTTTACCGCTTCGGAGAATTTTTCCAAAATTTGGAAATTGTCTTCAGTCAATTCGTCTCGATATTCGGCAATAGATTTTAATACCGAATTCAGTCTGGTTTGCTGCGGAATAGGTATTGTTTTTTTCTTTTTTACTTTAGCAACCGGGGTGGACTTTACTCCACTAACGTTCATAGTACAATAAAAACAAAGGGCTTTAAAATTAAAATAGCAGACTTAGGAGCGAATAAAAAACACGTCCGTTCACCTCGACTGTCTGAATGTCTTGGCCGAAATACTTAACCTTTTCACTCCCAAACACAAAATTACTCACCTTTTTTTCTCGCTCGACTGTAAACACACAATATCACCTTAAACACTCGCCAAACTGTTTATAACTGCTCGCATGTATACGTGCAGCTAATGAGTGTAAACTCCTGGCTTCGTCAGCGCGTAATGATTGTATAATATTATTAAGTAGGCTACTGTTCTCTTTGCTGGCACGCATGCGTGAAATCGAAAGAAATCGATAGTATCGTCAAAGAATGTGATAATCGATTTCCGCGTTCTAAGACATTCTATACAAGGGCATTCTTTATTTTGCAATATTTAATTGCACAATCGATGTTATCGATACTATCGATAAAAAAAATTGGAATCGCTCACCATGTGGTTTTTTAATTGTAGCGTAAGTATTCAATTCATTTGTTCCTGGCAGTCGTGATTGAGAGTAGGAGCAGTGCGGATCGTAATTTACTCTCTCGCAACAGGTTTGCTATTTACAATTGGGATTTATTCTTTTTCATTTTTAAAGTGTTGAGGTAAGATAATAAGATTCCTTTATTTTTATTTCAAAAATTTTAAGGTTTTTTATTTTTAATAATTTTTTTTTTTTTCAGTCAATGGATGTTAGGGCGAGTACATCGAGGATTAGAAAAAGACGGGCTGAGGATTCTGATGAGATAAAGCCAGTTCCAAAAAGCAATTGGTAGGCCCTATGTTACTCTTACTTTTGGCACTCAAATTTTTTTTTTTTTGTTTCTATTTCCTTTGTTCATTATTATTTTTTTTTTCTTCATTAATTTTGTAATTTTTTTTTTTTAGGTGTTAGGAAGCCGTAGTAGAGCGACGGTTGCAGCAGCTGCTGCTACTGCGACAGTGAGACTTATTTATTATTATTACTGCGTTTTCATTTTCTGTTTTGTTTTTAATTTTTTTTTTTTTTTTATTTTATTTTTTTTTTAGGCGTTAAAAAGCAGCTCCTACAGCAGCTCCTAAAGCTTCTCGGGTGAGGCTATTTTTTAAAAATCTTTTGCTTTTCGTTTTTTTTTTTTTTTTTTTAATAAAATTTTTTTTTAGTTAATAACTTTTTCCAACGATGGAGTTAGGGCTGAAGCTCTTGGTGGGTCTCGGTGAGAGTTTTTTTTTTCTTGTATTTTGATTATTACTATTTTTTTTTGTTTTTATAGAGGTCTTGCTATCAACAGGGTAGCCTAAGACCAAAACTCGAAACCAGGAGAGGAGGTTCGCAAAGCAAAGACGAGGTAAAACTTACAAAAATTTATGAATTTTTTTTTTTTTAAATTAATTTTTAAAAAATGTTTTTTTGTTTTTTTTGGTTTTGTTTATTAGCGGCTGAAATTCAGGAGACTGTGCCAAAAGTTACTAAGTTTATCGATTGATAAAAATTAATTAAAATTAATTAAATTTTGTTCAATTTGTTAATTTTTTTGGCCCCTGAAATAAAAATTGTAAAAATTGAAATTTAATTGGTATTTTTTTTTTTTTCGATTTTACGGGATCTTTTTTTTTTTTCTCGCTTTTTGGCCTCCTTTACACGATTTTTTTATTTCCTTTGGGGGGGGGGGTCGGTTTATTGTCCTGGTAACCGTTCGCTGAGCCATCTAGTGCCATTCAATATAATTAGGCTACAATATATGAGCCAACTACTCATTAAGTACAAATTATTAATTAATCGCACTCATTTTAAATTTTTAATATACAGTAAACAAATTTTATTATTTTTTTTTAAATTTAAAAGCAAGTGACTGTGAACCCCCCGTCGTCATACACCTTAGTAATTATGTTGTTTAAAGAGAAGAAACTGGCTTCATGCTACTAGTCGTTACATGTACTGCTTTTGGTGAATAATTTAAGAATTGTATATGTTTGTTTGAGAACTTGGGAAGCCGATTATTCTGAATCGTGATCCAAATCACGTTCAGCGTATATTATCGTCATAATTATAAGCTCGATGAGAGACCGGTTAGGAGATTTTCCGAGCCTCAAATGGGTATAACTATCATGGGTGGATATTGAAAAACCATTTGGTTTCTGGGTGTTATTAATAATTTCTAGGACCGTAAGTTATTTCTTTTTGGGCACGTGAATTCATCATTTCTTGTTTCTTCTCGTAAGTTAGTTATTACTTTTAAAGAATTTATTTAGACAGAAATTTACTGCGCCTAAAAGTATCGTTTAAGCCCATGAGCTGGTGACCATAACAGTGAATGTATCCGTCTTTAAATTTAAATGTTTTCAACGAATTCTGCCGATTCAACTATCTCAAATAGCATTTTTTATAAACTGTAACCCTCTGAAATAAAAATTCATGGCACAGACTATTTTTCATTGTGAAAATTAAAAAATTGCCGAACTCAAAAAACTACTACTTGTTTAGTTGGCTGAGAAACCCAAAATATTCGGAAAACAAAAGTTGCCAATTTAGGTAACGGTCAAAGACATGTTAACCAACACCTTCACCAAAAAGTATAGCTATAGTTCAAATATAGAGCGAGAAGTTTATAAAAGTGCACAAACTTTTTCATTCGTACGCGTATTATTGTTTTGCTATTACCAGGGCCCTATTTCATAAAACTTACAGGCGTGACAAATCTAACAATTCTTACAATTTGATAAAAACCAGTCAACAATTGAAAAATCTAAGAAATTGTCGTTTCATAAACATTTGACATTTCTGATATTTGTGTGATTATCAATTAGTCAAATGTTTCATAATGTCAGAAAAATCTTAAAAACTTGACAAACATACAATTGTCAATTTTGTTTTGTGAAACAGAAAACTGTCGTGACAAATTTACTAATCTGACAATTACAGTAAAACTGTCAGAAAAACTTGACAGAAGATTTATTACATGTCAGGGTTCAATGGTTCATTGCAAAAGAGACTGCAACAACAAATTTTTTTAAAACTTGTTTTCATTTTTATAAAAATAGTTCTCACAAGTGAAAGCAGTAATAGTGACTCTTCAGATTTAGAGGTTTTGCCAAATAAGAACATTTTGAAATAAAGAATACATTTTTCTTTTGATATTACAGATTTCAGTTTTTTAGAAAAAGTTTGTGTTAGCAAAACAACTAT
>JAQGAZ010001931.1:0-22580 GCA_034692225.1 Polydesmus complanatus | reverse complement strand
TAATAATTAAACATAAAAACAGATTTGTGTCAATAATTTCTACTATAAAAAAATTAAATTTCTTTGGTAAAAAGAGATGGTAGTATAATAAGGACTAACAATTTGTTCCTTAATTTAATGCTCAACATTGAGCAGTTAATTTTAATAATGATTACACATCTAATATTTGATAAAGGTGGAAATGTTTATTGTTTTTGTTTTGGTTGTGATCAGCTGCTGCATACTTTAAAATATACATCAGCCGATCATGAAAACAACTCCCCATAGTGTCATATGTAAACACATAATCCCACAACTTTACTTGGTTTACAATCTGGATCATAAAAATGAAGTGCAGGCCATGCCCCTTTATAGCTCTGAATGTTAGGTGTATTAAGCAAATGATGGAAACATCCCTTTTTTAACTCATTCAAACCAAAATGTGGCTGGCATGGCACTCAAAAGCACAGTTAAAATCCTTGTTTTCAAAAGAAAAAGTCATTATATTCTGTCCTGCAAAAATTGTTACATGTAGGTAACAGAAGTTTGCAACAACCTGTTTCTTGGAACGGAAACAGTCAGAGTTGACCAGGACTGGAAACAACCGAATTCAATAAATAAAATAACTCTCAAATTTATGTTTTAGAATTCAAAGAAAACCTCTAAATACAGAACATATTCCTTAGAGCAGGAAAAAAGCAAGGCTTTGTTAATTTTCGCAGTTGCGTTGTGTTTTTGGTGGTTAACGAAAATTTAACAACAGCAATGCCAGTTTTAACTTTCCCGCCAAAATCGATTTTAATTAGAGCTCAACAATTGTTCAATGGAAAATTTAAATAAATTAAATAATCGTATGAACCTAAACCCCGTTGAGTCCCGCAAAATTCTTATTACAATTGGATAACCTTAGTTGAGTTACTTAAGCTGTGAGACATGAGTAATTAAAGTTTAATAATTATACCTAGTCCAAATAACCACCAGTATGCATATATTCCTATCTGGCATTAAACTACAAAACAAAATCCAAGAATTCGCTGAAACAATTTAAAACTACTTTATTTCGATGATAAATGATTAATAATAATGACCGTTAATCATTTGTAATTTTTCCGAATTTTATTTAAAAAGAAAAATGTATTTCCGTGGTGGGAATTGAACAGCCTTCTGTAATATGGCAAATATTTTCTATGCCGGGTCTTGAGGTTAAAGGTTGTGAGCCCCTGATGGAAATATACCGGGCTCCGAAATAATAAAAATAATATATTTATTCTAAGTTTATTTTTAAGAGCTAGGTGCCAGACTGTCTGGAAGGGGGAAAGAAAATAATATTTTACTACAAGGAAATACGGAAGGCGCCTGGCTGTCTGGGAAGTTGATGAATGAAAATGTAAAACTACTACGCATTCATAGTAAGAAAACCAGACATGCAGGCGGCTATAGCATCGAGAGGATAAATCTTTCTATTTACCTACCAGGAAAATTAGCGAGTTCAGAAAATAAATGAACAGATTGAATTCAGATCGAGTACTGTCAGTCCGGATACTTATTTATCTCCTTACAAATTAATTAATTGTTAACTTCATTAATCATAAATAATTTTCCTGGCTGACTGGCTTAGAAATTTTTAATAAAATTTTAGTTTACTTACAAGATTAAGTGGAAAGCCGAGAGTTTCATGATCTATTTAATCAGTTAATTAATGCACAAAAACTGGATTTAAAAGTCGCGTTAACTGATTAAATAGCGAATTCGCCAAAGGAGCAAAAGTTTGGTTTCAATAAAATTTGTTTATTTTATTGAAGTTTTCATGAGTTCAAAGTGCTGAATCACAAATCGAGATTTTGCAACACAAATTAACGTGCCTTGGTTCACAACGGAGATCTGTGTTAACGAAGTTTTTGAATAGTTTTAAAGAGCACCAATGATTTAAACTTGCGTAATGTTATTTTGATGTCGTTTTATCGAGTCGAGAAAATTATGATTCATGAAATTACTTTACTCACTTTAACATTTATTGAGCAATTATTTTTGTTTGACATGGCAAAATACTCTGTTTACAAGGCTGAAAGTTAGAGTTCGACTCCAATAAGGTCGCGAAAAAGGTCACTTAGAGAAGCACACCTGGCGTGGAGAGTAAAAGAGCAATCTGTGGACGGCGGATGCGACAGGTACATTTATACCTTCGCTGTTTGATGTCAGTTTTCAACATGGCTGACGCCCTTTGGCAGGTAAAAATGCGCGTCATCGGTCTGCGTCCGCGAAAAGGGGTCAAAAGGACTCTTTACCTTTCCTACCTTTCAAGTTTAGAAAAAGGAAACAAAGAGAGTTGTAAGGTGAAGTTTGGGTTCAAGTAACTCGGGTCTTGACTTAACCTTAAGTAAGCCCTAGACTAAGGTGAACTCTGAGTTCACCTCTATTGATTGGTACCACTCATCAGCGGAGATGAGTTGGGGTCCCAGAGTTATGAGAGCTCAAACTTAGCACCAAACATGTAAACAGCAGCAAAACAAGTGGTGATTTTTCACCCTGAATAACTTCCGGTTCTAGGGTCGCATCCAAGAGTTTGAGGGCTCTAATTAAAGGGCTTCTCGAAATCTACAGAAAGAGACCCAGAGTGTGAAGATGCGAGTCCCGGTGCCGGAGTTAGTCCAGGTCAAAGACTGTCCTAACCACAATAAACAGAATGCAAATAAATAACAAATTTAGACGAGAGACGAGTCGCGATTTCGCACAGCCATAACTCCTGGGTCCTAGGTCGTGATTGGACGGTCTAAGGATCGTTGGAAACGCTTATATCTCCTCTTTACAGCGAGCCCTGGCATAACCTCGGATGGCTTTCGGTTCCGGAGCTACTGGCCAAAGAGTGCTGGCTAGTAACGTCACTCCCCAAAGAATGATTCGGGTCTAATCATTTGCTGCATAAAATTGTATAACAGTTGAAATAGATATATATAAAAACAAAAAGGCCAAAGGTAATTTATCAGGGTATAATAGCAAACAATATGAAACCAACCTGAGTCAAAAATCTGGTATCTTATAAACTCAATTAATTTATTTATTATTAATTAAATCAAAACTGCAAAATTCAAGCAAACAAACAAGTGTTTGGTATGATTGCAATCATAAAATTGCAAGCATTAAAACTGGCTAGGGCTAAGATGGATAGAACGAGATTTTGTTGGCATTTCGATATAAAAATCAAAATACAATAGAAAAGAAAAATAATTGAAAGAAGGTAGCTGACTCTCTTCTACCTGCCCTACTCTCTCCTCTGTGTCCGAGAATAGAAGGGGCGTTTTAGTAAGGTCAACGTCTTCCCCAACTCTTTAACATGGAGAAGTTCATAGCCAGCATTTAGGTCAGCTACTTTTAGTTACATTAAAAGATTTGCAATCTCACGGCGGCCCATATCCAGTGTGACCAAACAATTAACAATTAATCGAGTTTACAATGGATTTTAAATTCGGATTTTATTTTTATTTGCTTAGTTTAAAGTTAAACTTAATTTTAGGCATTTTTAAATGCGTTTTTGCAAATAAAGGTTTTAAATCATCCAAATGACAGTGTTGCCACTGGAATTGAAGTGTAAAGTAAGAGCGCCGTAGAAACCACGTTAACTAAAACAGAGAAAGACTTTTAAGGGTTTTTCTAATTAATTAATTCATTTCTATGCTAACTTATTGTTTTGAAACCAGCGTAATTAAAAAAAATTAATTTTTAAATAAAATAAATTTTAAAGAAAATAAATCTTTATTTATAGTAAGAGGTGAAAGTGAGAGGAGGGTGGAAAGGAAAGGACAGACTCGACCGCAACAAAATGACCTTAGGATAGTATGAATGGTCATGCAACCATTTTAAAACAAAAAAAGTTATCATATCCTCAGCCATAATGTGCTACAAAAACATAATAATTATTTTTTTCCATAAATAAATCTTTAAACATCCACTCACAAAATGCATCTTTTGGTGTCTTGGAATCTAAATTTTTAAATATTTTTAGCTTCCCCTCCCCAGGTCCACACTCAACTACAAAAATGAATGCATGCTCTTTTGATTTGAGTCTCATGCACTCAAAATCAAAATACCAGCATTTAAATGCTGCATCATTAATTGACTTGATTTTTAGCTTTTTTATTTGTTTTTTTATTCAAGTTAATCATATGAATAAAACACTTATGATTAACAGCAACTTTTTGTTTACAATTGTTACACTTGTGCATGAAGCATTGGTTGGAATTTCACTCTAAAACAGATTTTATTTCAGTGAAACACTCCACACAAGCAGTAACATGGTTGCAAACATTTGTTTCTTTATGAATATTAAAACATGTCTCACCAGGAAGTCAGAAAAATGCTGTTTTAATATCTGGGCATATTAATGAACTACATGCATTGCATGGAGCTACACAAAGGTGATGTCTTCCACCTTTTGCATTACATGTCTGGATCCCCTATAAAAACTGGATTGAATTGCAAAGCAGTGTCATAGCATACAAATGGGGATTAATAAAATTTAAATAAATCTGAAATTGTTGCAACTCATTTATATTGCAAGGTTTCTGATGGACACCTGCATTTATATGCCTCATCTCTTTGTAATTTACGATCTTTTTTATGAATGGCTTTATAAAATTTTACATTAGCAGGAATCTTAGGCTCAATTTTACTTTTAGCATTTGCTAGGTCAACAACAACAGCCCTAGTACATTTCTTCAATTAAACCCATTTTTGTAGGTTGATCACAGCATGAGTTAAAACTCCCTTCTGCTTTCTATATGCCCCGCCATGATGAGGCAAAGCAGTAGTCATTACAGCTAAATCAAAATTGCCAACATCAAGTGAGAAATTTTCATTAGAGTTTTGAATTTTTGAAATGTGATCCAAAATAACCTTAACTGAGAGTTGATTAAATGGCATAAATGGAATATTAATAGCATTATGTAATATGAGTATTCATAAAAAATTTTATGCTATCATGTGGAGAGCAATTATTAGCTACAACTTGAATAACATGATTTAAGGTATTTTCATACTCTTTGGGAGAATTATTTAATTCAATTTGATTTAAATTTACAAAACAAATCTTAAATAAATACACCTTAGTCCACAATCTTTTAATTTGAAGCATTTGCACTTCACTGGTTGTGAAATAATAATCAGCATGATGATGAGGAGGACTCCCACCATGTTGATAGTCACCATATAGCTGAGGAGTAGAAGGAGCATTTTCAAAATATTCCAACATATTAAAAGATTTCATTTCCTTCATATTAGACTTAACTGCAACATCATCTTCATCAATATTACAGTCATTGATGATCTATTCAGGAACATTATCAAACATTTTAGCAAGAAGTATCATATCTCTTTCCTATGCAACCATAGCATCATCTGCATGCTGAGCCTCAACTTCATTCTCACATATCACATCCTTAACATTACTAACAATTTCTTCAATCATTCATTCATCATCTTCCATCATTTCTGGATCTATCTCATAGCCATTATTATTATTTCTTTTTTTGGCAGTTCACTCAGGATCTTCTTCCATCATTTCTGCATCCATGTTGAGAAATTTATTGACAATAGAACTCTAACCCCAGAATAGTCAAGTCTTTTTTGAAATCATAATTTCTCAATATATGATTTACTTAAAGTGTTTTTTAAAACTATCTCATCAACTGCAGCATTTTCAAGGACTTTATCCAAAAGATTAAGGATCCTGATTGATTGGTGTGTTAAATAAATGAAAGAAATGCCCTTATTTAATTCTGTCAAACCAAATTTATGTTACCTGTAAGCAACAAAATTCACGCACACTTTTACTTGGACTGGAAAAAGTTGGAGGTTAAAGTTGACCAGGACAGGATGTAACCGATTTAATAAAAAAATTTAAAATGTTTTAAAATCTGAAGAAAACACTTAAATGCAAAACATAGTCCTTATAGCAGGAAAAGGCAAGGCTTCGTTAACTTTTGAGCTCAACAAATTATTTAAATTTAATTTAAATAAATTAAATTGGCTTTGAATCTTAAATCCTGTTAAGTCCCGCAATTTATTGCATTAGAGTAACCTTACTTTGTTTTAATTAAGCTGTGAGACATATAGGGTGTCTTCAAATTAATGCAATATGTGCAAATGTGTGCAAATGCAATATGTGCAAAAACACAAGTTTTTAATTAATAATTGAAAACAAAAATTATATTCTTAAAGTACACATAATTGGGTTATGTATGGAATAATATATTGGGTAAATAGTTCCCATAGCTTTGTTAGCACATCTCAAATTTGTCAAAATTTTCTATGGTTATTTTACATCATTATGGCTGACTTTCGTTAATGCAGTGCTAAATTAACCACTAAACACCAAAAAGCACTAAAAAAATAATCAAGACAGTTGATGGTTTTTGGCTTATTGGAATAAACTTTAAATACCTCAAAAATACCCAAAAGAAAATAGTCTAAAGGACTTAGAATGCCCAATTCTTGGCTGTGGTGCTGAAATGATGTGCCTGAAATCAACAACCATTGCATTCAAGGGTCTAAACTGCATACTTAATGAATTGATAATAAAATTTATTTTGTTCTATACATACCTAACCCTATTGTCTACTTTATAAAAATTAAAAAAATCCATTTTTAATTAAAAACCTGTGTTTTGTATCAAAATTACATCTTGTGTCAATTCGGGGACACCCTATACAAGATAAAAATAATAATTACAAAAGTATTTATTACATGCAAGCCAGTTTACACATTTCCCTATCTAAGTAAAACAATTTAATTTTTGTGTAATTTTGCTTTATTTAACTAAAGATGGGAATCATTAATTATTATAGAATTTTTGGAATTTATTTGAAAAAGAAAAAAATATATAGAGTGCTGGGAATAGACCAGCCATCAGTGATAAGTGAAAACACCTGGTTTTTTTTTTTGCTTGGGTTTCTGGGTCAAAGGTCGCGAGCCTTGGATGAAGAATCTAGGCACCTAAAATTAAATTATTATTTATTTCATTTAATAATTCAGGCAGGAGGCGCAAGGGTGGCTATTGTCTGATAAAGTTGAAAAATAAAATAATAAAATTAACTGTAATGGTTGGAAGGTGCCAGACTGTCTGTCAAGTCTGAAAAATTAATAATAATGATGATAAAGAAACACTACCTTTTAGACAGAAGGCGCCAAGCAGTCTGTCAAAATTAATAAAAATAAATAAATTAATCAATTTGTTTACCTGAGAGTAGAGCAGGGATTGCATGAGATAGGAGGCTGGCTCCATTAACTAAATAAAAAAATAAGTCGATAGAAACAAAATAACAAACACTATCATCCCTAAATTCATTTCAAGTAGTTTACAAGTTGACTTTTGAACAATTAATAGATTGCTTTGTTGGGTTAATAATGAGCAACTATAAAACAATGAAATTTGTTTTACATTGTTTTATTTAAAATAAATAATTTCACCTTAAAATTGATGTGTTATTAGAGAGGCTCCTAGGCATTTCAGTAAATGTTGAGTTGCTAATTTTAAACATAATAAATGTATACTATAATATTGATTATTTATTAATACTAGTACTAACTAATTATAGTCACCTTAGATAATAATTAGTTTTTGAAGAGTTATTTATTTCCTGTAAAAGTAATTGGATACTATCTAACAATATGATTTTGATTGCAGAATTCATATAAAACTTGCAAATAATTTTACCTTTTGTTTAAGTGTAACAGTATTTGTAGCCTGTGGACTAGTTAATCCAGTTAATAATATCATGGTGTATTTATCTGCATTGAAATCTGGACTTATTTGAAAAAAATGATCTCTAATTTTTGGTTAAATAATGTCAAAATTATATTTATCCTTATCAATAGGTACCCATATTTTAAAAAAAAAGCTTTAAAGAAAGACAAGAAAATACAATAATCATAAAAAAAACTTACATTCTGCACTTTATCTGCTAGTTACTCATTGCTTTACTTTTCTTCCCCACTTTAAAAACCTTAAGCTGTTAAAATAAAGGGGATTACACTGACCGTTGAAGAATAAATCAATATTTATTAATGTAAAATATATTTACTTAAATATGAATCATTGGGGTGGTTGAATTCATGAAAATAAAAATGTTTTGGTTAACATAGTTTTTATTGTTACCACAATTAGTATGGTAAAATAAAATTTTGTTTTTGCATTAATATCAAGTATTTGGAAATTGTGGAAACTTTAAAGAAAGATTCGTACAGTGTGTTGCGTTATTTTTTAAGTAAATTTTTATTCAAAATTGATTTTTCAATCAGATTAAACCTTTTGAATTCAATTCAATATTTATTCGAAACTTAGTGGCCAATGATTTCAAATAACAAGACCTTACTAACTTGTTTTAATTTACTTGAAAAATACATTTATAAAAGATAAACAAATATTTTAAATGTTAATCCCAGCAAAAAGATAAAGACACATGTCAAGATTAAAACTTCTAATTTTCAAAAGGAAAGCTTTAAAATTTACTCTCTAAATTTTCTAATAACTAAAATTTAAATAATTTTATCAAATTCAATACTAAATTTTTTTGAAAGGAATTGAACATAATTTATGTAAATTATTTACTTTACTGTTGAGGATGTCATCCTGGTTGATTCCTTTAAGTTATATTCAAAATAAACTTTCCGATGTCATCTAGATTTATTTGATAGGCGTAGTTAGAGCGGATAAGAACTGTTTTATTTTTAAATGTTTATAGTAAAAAATTGAAAAATGGATATAATTATATATTTTATTTTAAAATTTCATATTTCTATTTAATTTAAATAAGATCGGAAATATTATTTTCTTTACGAAAATATCAAATTAATGAATGATGGTAGGTAGCTCAACACAATTTCACTTTAAAACACGATAGTTTTTATAAGTCAGAAAAATTCATAAACATGAAGACTACTGAAGATTTTTAAAATAGGCTGGTGCAAGCTTATTAAACATCTCCACGCACAGTTTGTTTTGTGTTGTCTCAATATCACACGTATTTATAGTGGCTCAGACCAAAATGATGGTCAATTTTTAATTTATTTTTATTGAGGGGCTGAGTTTTTGAACCAATAGATGTGTTCAAAACGGTGTGACATAGGGTGTGATATCTTAAATTCCTTCTTGAGGACAGAATAAAGGTGTTGGATTGCACTTAATGCGATTTTTATGATATTATACTTGATTAGAACGAGATAGTTTTTTTTAATGTTAATTGTCTAGTGACACCTGAACTATGATATGTGAGAATAAGTGAGGTATGCTGACACGTGAGAAGGTTTTTTTAGCTCTTGAGTGTTTCCCTTTCTTTTATCTTTCCTTATCATCGCCTACTCTTCTAACTTCAATGAGATGGCTTTCCTTTTTTATTACTCTAGATCTAGTCAGCTAGTTTGTTTATACCTGTCTTTACATTAAGCAACTCTTTAATTTAGATCTTGTGTTTTGAGAGGGTTGTAAAAAAGAAGAGAAACGTATCTGGGAAAGTATTGCTGTTCTTAATTAATAGTGTGTTACTTTGACCTATTTGCTAACCTCTTCATATGTTGCATGCATCACATACGTTAAGAGGTGGCAAATACGTCGCATTGTGAGAAAAGGTAAAAAGCGGCGAATTCATTGCATTGAATTGCGTGAAGGAGTAAAAGGCAAAAAAGATTTTTATTTAGGTGGGATAGATTTTTTTTTTATATTTTTTTTCAGTTACAACAAAGCAATACCTAATAAATACATTCAATTGAATTATCAGTGCTAAATTCTAAAAATGGTGTTTCATCAATTTTTTAAAAAAATAATTGAATTTACTGGTGCTGCTTTGTTAGCCTTGTTGATATTTGCTGTTTGCCTTTCCTTTAAACTCGTAGTTGCAAAATTTCTGTATTTCTATCAAAGTGCTGTTTAAATAAATTTTAAAAAAATTTAGCTAATTAAATTAACAAATTTACAATTACCATCCTGTTTACTTTTATTGTTTCCATTTCTGACTGCCAGATGTATCATCGGCTGAATCTACTAAAAAATTATTAAATCGCAGGCTTTTAAACCAAAAATATAAAAAATTTAATTGCTTTCACTGCTGTTATTTTCCAAGTTTAGTTTAAATTTATTAATTTCATATTTTATGCAATCAAATCACAATCCCAAAAATAAGCAAGTTTCTAGGATATTATACCAGTAGCATAAGTCAGTTAAATTAAGCACAAAAAAATAATAGTGAAAACCTTATTTATTTATTAGTAAATTCTATGATAAATTATTAAATTAAAATGTATTATTAAATAAAGACACCTTTATTAAAATTTATTAAAAATTAAGGTCAAGAGTAAAAGTTAGAGAATGAGTAGAAGAGGAGACTCGACTGCAACAAATACTGTAAAATTCAATCCCAAAAGTTTTTTATTTTTATTCAATGTTTTTGAAAAACAAATTTCTGCTCTTGCTAAAATTGTGATTGCTCTTGAAGCTTTATTAATTGTTTTGCAGACTGTTGAGAAATCTAGTAGCTAAATGATAGGTTAAATACAATTATTTCTTAAAAAAGAACTTGTGTAGAAATAAAAACATACCTATTTGAAAGAAATTCCAAATTGTGTTCAAATTTAGTTAACAGTATGAGGACAGACCCTTTAGTAAGCCGAAATCTGTTAAAGAAATTCAGTTAATCCATTCTATGAAAATGATCATGATGATTGAATACTCATCTTGGCACTCCAAAATTAATTATTTCCAAAACTTCAAGATCATCATCAATTAAATCATTCTCTAAAACAACAGCTTTTTTGACCCCAATTGCACAACAATCTGCCACTGATCATTTTTTTCCAGTTTTAATGAAAAAATGTAAAAAAAATTACAATAAAGTTTAAAAAAGAAACTGAAACTCCTCTACTTCTTCATGCAGCCATGTTTCACAAATGCAGGTGATGTTGATGTTGCCAGTGGTCATAAAGTTTAAAAGGTTTATCATTTTTGTGAGGAAGTGATTGAAGTTCCATTTGAGAATATTGAGAGAGGTGGTTAGTAGCTGGGTTGGGTGGGAGGAGGAGAAAAAGTGAGGGGAAGATTAATCTGCTGCAGGGGCAGGCTCTTCCAATGGGCCTCCATGAGCACCATCTTAATTGGGGCCTTTAATAGGGTTTGCTACCACCTTCAGGAAACTGGATCTGGTCCATTTCATTTCTAGACAGAAGGGCTGCATTTGCATCAAAACTAAAGAAAACTATTGTGGAGTGGTAACCTGATCATTGTGTTACATGTAGGTAACCGAGAGTACTCTACTTGCACAATTTAAGACAGACCGGAAATGGTCAGAGAACCATGGAGGTCAAAGGTGACCAGGTGAGATTATAAATGTTTTGACAATTAATTAAAATAAGAGCTTTCTATTAATTAATGCTCAGTAAAACGTAGCGTAATAATACTGCAAAGAAAAGGAAACGGATGGTGACCTTTGGCTTTGCATTGTGTTTTTGGGTGGTCGATTGAGGGTCACTCACACAGATCTCAGCAATAAAAGTTTTTAGTTAAATTTTCAAAGTTCGGAATGCTCAACACTTACTCTATTGACTTATTAAATGAAGTAAAATGTCGTAAGAGCCTAAACCCTGTTGAGTCCCGCAAAACGCTTATTGCAATTCAGATTTGACCTTAACTATTTTTTTATTTAATTAAGCTGTGAGACATACATAAATAAAAGTTAACAATAATTAGAAAAGATTTTAAACGAGCGCCAGATTATACATGTAGAAATTGCTATCCGAAATACAAGAGGAGTCGGACTTATTCTAAAATTCGCAAAAACAATTAAATTGCGATTATAAATGGTTTCAAACTATTTCTAATGACTGCCGGTATTCTTATTATAATTTAGATAATTTATTTAAAAAGAAAAAATTAATTTCGAAGCGGGATTAGAATGACCGTTCGTAATATGGCGGTGAAGCGTTGTCTGAGTCTTGTGGTTAAAGGTGGCGAGCCCTGGATACAATTATTCCGGGCTCTGAAAGAATAAATTTTATTTTATTTGAAATATTATTTTTAAAGGAGAGGCGCCAGGCTGTCTGGAGGGAGGAAAGAAAATAAAATCTACTACGCGAAAAATGCGGAAGGCACCTGGCTGTCTGGGAAGGTTTATGAATAAAACCTAAAAATACTACGCGTTCGTAGTAAGAGAACCAGACATGCGGGCGGCTAGCGCTCAAGAAGGATAAACTTCTCTATTTTCCTACCAGGAAAAATGCGCGTTCTAAAATTACTCTGACAAATTTAATTCACTTTAAGGGTTACTCGTCCGGTTATTTATTTCTCTCCTTTAAAAGATTTAATCTATCTTCCCTAGTCACTGGCTTATAATTTGGCATAAAAAAACTTTAATGAATTTGGTACTTACAAAATTCCGAAGACAGTCGTGGGGCTCATCATTTGTTTAAATTACTTAATCGACGCACAAAACTTATTTAAATTATGGTAAGTTGATTAATTAAATGAAATGGATGAGGAATGTTTACAATGAAATTGATCGTTTATTTTTTTCACCGAAATTTTCAATGTCACCAAGTCACATCACAAACTGAAAATGCTATTTTTCTCTTGCACAAGTTCACAATCGAGATTCACATTAAGCAAGGTTCGTAAGTAGTTCGAAAGGCACCAAAAATCGATCAAGTAATTGCAGTGTTTGTTTTTGATGCCGGTTTTATAGAGCACAAACAAAATTTATTAATTGGTAAGGTTACATTAACTCACTTTTGAATTTAAATCGAGCGATAAATTTGTTTAAAATAAAATAAAAGTCGAGAGCATTTAAAACATAATAAAATACCCTGCTTACGAGGCCGAAAGTTAAAGTCTGAAGAAGAACAGGTCACAAAAAGGTCAATCAGAGAAATGCACTCTCGTGTAGATCGAAGCAAGGTAAAAAGAGCAATCTTCGGACAGCGGATGCGACAGGTACCTTTATACCTTCACCATTTGACGTCAGTTTTCAAAATGGCTGATGCCCTTTGGCAGGTAAAAATGCACGTCATCGGTCCACGTCCGAAAAAGAGGTCAAAAGGACTCTAACTTTTGACTTTCCTTTTGTTACAAATGGGTGGAATAAGTTATTTATTTGCCTGTTAAATGATATAATAAACCCATTCTAAAGCGTTGTATTGATGGTCGTTTACTTTAAATTAGAATGACATATACCGCAATATGTTATACTATTGATTAATTTTAATTAATGTGCTAAAAGAAAATTTATTAATTAATTTCCCAACTATACTTACATAATGGTGGAGATGGTCATTTCATGAATAAATAATTGAAATTAGAATATAAAATTTTTATTTACTATTTTAGACAAAATTCATTACATATGAATACTAGAATTATTATTATTTAGTATTGTTACAGAGTATAAAAATCAAATGAACATAAATTTGCCCTCCAGGCTTATTTACAGATTACATTTTTGATTCTTAATAAAATTTTACAAAGTCAGAAATTTTCTATTGGCATAAGAGATCTGACAGCATAAAATTTAGTAAGAGAGAGAGAAACTAGAATGTTGGTACAAAAATGAGCTCTGCTATTTATACAAAATTTTATGATAGGGGAGTAATATCCTGTCTATGTCACAATATTGGGGAAAATTGAGGTTGTTGTATGCAACAAGATGTAAACATCTTGTGACCTAAATAAGAATTTTCCACAATATTTTTAATTAATAACTTAATAAAATGTTATTAAATTGTGTTAGGATTTAATTTACAATTAAATACAAAATCTTTAAGGGGGCGTTTCCAAATAAAGCTGTAAGTGCCATGTGTTTGTATAGGCACTTTCAGCCTTTAAAAAAAGTAAAAAAGAAACCATTTCTGCACAATGGCATAAGTGCCATGCATTGTATAAGCACTTTAAAACTTTATAATAAAGATAAGAAATGAAAAATGAAGAGGGTACAGGTGCCCTGCTTAATATTATAATTCTAACTTTCTACATAAAATCATTTATAATCCATCAGCTTTCCATCTTGAACATATGTGAATTTAAGTACATTAATATAAAAGAGCTTATTATAATTAAGATCATACAAATGAATACATTTTGATTAATTGAGCTTAACATAAACAAAATTTTGTGACGAATAAAACGGTATAAGTGCCAAGCTTATTCATAAGCACATATACCCTTTTTTTGAGTTTTCGTAGAATCAAAATGCAAATAAAACCTCATTACTATAAATTATTAAAATACTGTTTATATTTACTTGTTATTAGCTTAAATTAGCTTTTGGAAAATTTTATTTTTATTTATTAGTAAAAGTGTTTGTTCAATTTATTTCAATGCACTGTGTCATTGAAATTTGAGCTTGAGGGGAGAAGAAAAGAAAAACAGGATAGAGGGAGAGTAAATATGGCAGCTACTAGATAAGGGATTTTGAATAGGAATAATTAAACTACTTACTATGATTAATGAATAGAGGTTAATATACTGTAGTTTAAATATAAATAATTTAATTATTAAAGAGAGGGTCTGCACGTAACACTTTTCACGTTTGAAAAAGGAAACAAAGAGAGTCTTTAAGGTGGAGTTTGGGCTCGAATAACTCCCGGGTCTTGACTTAACCTTAAGCAAGCTCTAGACCATGGTGAACTCTGAGTTCACTTCTATCGTTTAGTACCACTCATCAGCGGAGATGAGGTGGGGCCCCGGAGTTAAGAAAGCTCAAACTTTGCACCAACATGTAAACAACAAAAACGAACGGGAAAAGTGGTGATCCTTCACCCTGAATAACTTCCAGTTCTGGGGTCGCATCCAAGAGTTTAAGGGCTCTAAATAAAGAGTTTCTCTAGATCTACAGAAAAGGACCTAGAGTGTGAAGATGCGAGTCCCGGTGCCGGAGCTAGCCCAGGTCAAAGACTGGCCTAACCACTAATAGCGTTTTCGCAAACAAAAGTTTTTAAATAAAAAGAGAAATGACAGTGTTGCCACTGAAAACGAAGTGTGAAGTAAGGGCGCCGTAGAGACGGCGTTAATTGAGACATAGAAAGACGTTTAAGAGTTTTTTCTAATTAACTAATTCATTTCCATGCCAAATTACCGTTTTTAACCTATGTTAATTAAACGAAACTTATTTTTAATTAATTAATAATTTTATTTTCTTTAACTAAACGAAATTTTTAAAAGAAAAATGTTATTTATAGTAAGAAGCTGAAAGTGAGAAGAAATAGGGAAGATAGAGAAATAGAGAAGAGGCTCGACCGCAACAATTGTTCTTCCATAATAATACAATGTTTGCTGCCTAACATTCCACAGATTTTTGTGCTATGTGTGGATCAGCTGTTACACCTGAATCAACTTCTCCAATGTATTTTATTTTGAAAAAGGAAAGAAGTGAAGTAATTTTCTGTTAAGTCTCTTCAACTTGCTGTTGCCTCCATAGTCAAATAATTTTAAGCAGCCCATTCCAGCTTTTTTCTACAACTTCTGGTGGCACAAAAGCCAAACCCACAATCATTTTGATGATTTTGTTCTGTGTCTTTCATAAAATTTTTATAATCAAAGATTTACAATATGCTTGTAGATATTTTGAGTTAGGTGGAAGTAACAGCAAGTAATTTCAGCTAATGTCCATTGAGCTGTTGCTGCATTTATAGCTGCACATTCAAAATCAAGCATAATTCAATTAGGATGCCAATCTCAAAGCTCCAATCTCAGCCCCAATGCATTTAGAACACGCTGGTAAGTTGACTGAATATTATTTGGCAATACAGCATCTAAGCACTGTGTAGAGTTGGAGGAAATTAAGTGGAGCAGTTTGAAAGTTCCAACTATGAGAATGGATGTAATAATAGGGTATACATGGTGGATATTCATCAGCTAAGACAATTGATTAGATTAGGAATCAATCACATGCAGCAGTCTACAAAATGCAGGACTGGAAGTCGAATCTTGAGTATGTTATAAGTGGTTTGCATTGTGTTTGTTTAAAAAAAAATTTAATTAGTTACAAAAATTAATTGAAAAAAAAAATTTTAAATAGAAAACTCTTTTAATTACAAAAAGGAATAAAAACTAATACAAGGTTAAATCAGTAGTCAAAAAATTGATTTTTAAACGTGTTCTGATTTGCACAGAAATTACAATGAAATTTTAATACCTGGCAAATGTTTTATATTTATTATAACTTAAAATTATTTTAAAATTTAGAATGATTTTTTAGGTAATGAATAATTACTGTATTGGCTTCATAGTTCTTTCTTCCCTTTTAAATCTTTAGTTGAAACTAACAGTTTTTTTTTTGATAGAAAGAAGATGTTCCTTTGGTTCACTCACATATGCTATTTAAACAAAAAAAAAAAGTTTGTGAAAGGTAGTGTTGAGTTCAGGGAATTAACTGGTCTTTTATGGGATTAAGTTTGTTAAAAGTTTGAATATAAAGGTTTACAGTTTCCTTTGTCGAGGGAAGGAGGTGCAGAGGCCTTCAGTTACTTTTTTGGAGATAGATTAAGTTAACTTTTTCTTCTTAAACTTAAAACTTTAAAATAGTCTACTCAGTTTTTGATGGTGCACAAGAGGATGGTGTAGCTTCAGTTGCTGTTTGTGGCTTGACTGCTGTTGTTTACCAAAATCTTAGGTTATATAGATGGCTTCTACCAATAATGCGATTATTTTCCCGTTACTGGATTGGCTGAAAGAATATTTTTTTAGAAATAAAAAATATTCTTGAAGTTTTCATTGGTAGTTCTTTGTTTAGGGCTAATTGCTTTTTCTCCCACAAGATGCAAAAACAGATTAGTAGAGGTGCAGTCATTTTCTCTTTCTTAATAGCAGGCTTATAATAGAAAAGAGCCAAAAAGTTTTTAATTTTTTTTCTTTTTATGAATGGGCTTTCTTTGTCTTGTCCTGGTGATTTATTTGTATTGGGAGAGAGAGTTGTAGAAAGGAGTGGTTGTTAATTATAACAATCTGTAGAAAGTTAACTTGAAACCTTTTCCTCAATGGCTTTTAATTACAGTAAAAGAAAGGGGCTGTTTTTATCTTTCTTTGTTCCTTTGTTTATCCCACATGTTGAATGGGCCCTTTTCATTTTCTTTAAGTAAAGATGGGGGAGAATTTTTAAAGGAAAGGCACCTTGCCTTGTTAATGTTTTAACTTTCAAAGATTTTTTCTTTAATTGGTTATTTAAAAGTTGGGTTATTTATTCTAAAAAACTGAATTTTTATTTTTTAATTAAGAGTTAATTTTTTCAGTTTTTTATTTTTTTATATTATTTGTTATCTTTAAAAAAAATTATTTTATTTGATAGGGTGTTTTAGGTGGAGTTTATTTTTATAACCCCAACAAGTAGGTGAAAAGATTCCTAGCCAAATGTTTATATTGCCCTATCATGACAATGACTAAAAATAAAAATACAATAAAAAATGTTTTAATTACACATAGTTACTCCTTTAACAAAAAAACAACTGCTCCTATCTATTGGGAAATAGCCACATATTTATGATGGTTTTTTTATTTTTTGGTCATTAAAAAAATTTGCAAGATTGTCAGCAGTTTAAAAAAATTATTATCCCCTGTACTAAATATGCGAATCTAACCATTTTTATATTAAAATTAACATGCAAGCTTTAAGAAACCATTCAAGAGTCACACCATGGCAGTGTGACTCTGTATGCTATATCTTTTTATATGTTTATTTTATACCTTTCTTATCTTTTTGACTTTTATTCCCCTTAACTCATCAAGTTCTTTTTATTATATTCTTTATTTTCTACATTTTAATCTTGCTTTTTAGCTTATTAGTCGGCCTGTTTTATACTTTACTTTCTGAATTGTTTGCCACCCTGTATTAACAAGTCCAGAGGAAACCAAAACATCTGGAGTAGGAGTGACCAATCCACGAATAAACTTCCTTTTCTTTTCATTCAAAATTTAACTTTCATTTTTGTATTTTTGTATTCATATTATTGTATTATGATTCAAATTTAGATTTTATTCTATAAACTCTAGTATGATAAAATTCAAAGAAACAATAATAATTCAACATTTGTGGTTGTGCACTTATTTAATTATTTGGATAAATACTTTGTGTTGTAAAACCAGCCTTAAAACATTTTTGGATTTAAAGTGAAAATGTTTAAGTGAATTTGGAGTTGGCCAACTTCCACCATAATAAGACTACTGGAATTTGAGATAAGTTTTTTTTTATTTTTTTTTGTCATTTTTTTTTGTTATTTAATTAATTATCAACCACATCAGGTTGAGTAATCCCATGTTTATTTGTTTTTGCTTGCATGCAAATACCCCATTTAATTATGTGGCTTTTCTCTTCATTTATTTAATAAGGGTTTTCTTACAGCTGTATGCAGGTAAAGTAATGCACCCATTAAAAGGATCTAAATTAAACATGTTAATTGTTAATTTTTGAAACTCAGGACATGCCTTACGTTAAATTACATCAGAAATACAGTACTCTAATGTTAGAATTTAATTTAGAAACTGAACTGTTAATCGATCTTCACTACTATATTATTCAATCAAATCTTTCCACACTTTGTATGTCACATTATTCCGGGTTTTTGGCAAAGGGTATTTTGAGTTCAAGACAACTCAGAATTTATGATATAATGGAAGACTTGTATTTAATTATTAAGTTAAGAAAAAAAATAATAAAAATTTATTTATTACATTTATGTTGCTGTCTGGTGTCGAACATTTTGTAATTATATAGTAAACGCACAACACATTTAGACTATAAATTAAAATATAATTTTATTTATGATTTTACATGTTAATAATTTGAACATAAAAACAGATTTGTGTCAATAATTTCTACCAACTATAAAAATAAAATATCTTTGATAAAAAGAGATAGTAATATAATAAGGACTAACAATTTGTTCCTTAATTTATTGCTCAACATTGAGCAGTTAGTTTTAATAACAATTACACATCTAATATTTGATAAAGGTGGCAATGTTTATTATTTTTGTTTTCGTTGTAATCAGCTGCTGCATACTTTGAAATATACATCAGCCGATCGTGAAAACTACTCCCCATAGTGTCATATGTAAACACATAATCCCACAACTTTACTAGGTTTACAATCTGGATCATAATAATGAAGTGCAGGCCATGTTCCCTTATAGCTCTGAGTGTTAGGTGTATTAAGCAAATGATGGAAACATCCCATTTTTAACTCATTCAAACCAAAATGTGGCTGGCATGGCACTAAAAGGCATAGTTAAAAAATTATGAGAATCAATGAATTTTATTAAAGATGTTACATGTAGGATTGTGTAAAAGATCTCACTATGATTATTAAGTAAACCGGATATGCGTCTAAAAGACACTAAGGTCAAAGGTGACCAGGGCAAAAGATAAAATTTCAAATAAAGGTTTAATTTAAATCTTAAACAAAATTATCAAAATTCATTACAGTACAAAATTTGCCTTATTGAAGAGTATAATGAGCTCAGGGTGACGCTCAAGTTTGCATTGTGTTTTGGGTGGTCTATAATGAGGTCACTGCAAGAAAACAAAGTCTCAACAATAAAGTTTCGAATTCTCAACACTTACTCAATTGAAAATAATAAATAAATTAAAATATCATATGAGTCTAAACCCGGTTGAGTCCCTCAATCCTTATTGCATTAAGTTACTTTATTTAGTTTTATGTTAAGCTGTGAGACAAATGATACTTAAATTTCACTAATAATCAGGCAACTTTACATATGAGTCAGTTTATACATACTTTCTAACTGAATTTCCAAAGGTCGTAAACCCTGGAAGAGAAATCCAGGCACTGAGAAATTTTATTTATTATTATTGAGCGATTATTTTAGGTGGGCGGCACCAGGCTGTCCACTAAATTATTTAATAATAATAATTTTATTCGAATTGAAGGAAATGGCGCCAGACAGTCTACCAAGTCAGCTGAGCTAAAAATAATAATAAACAACACTATGGTGAACGCGGAAGGCACCAGGCTGTCTGCAAAATCAGTAGGGAGAAAAATACATAAACAAAATAGTTTAGCTGACTAGTCCAGACAGGTTGGCAGTGATAGCATGGAAAAATAGAAAGCTTATCTATTTACGTACCAGGCTTTAACTATAAACCTGGTATTTTATTTCATTCTCAGAAAATGAATAGAAAATTAACATAACAAATAACTGACTAAAGCTAACTGTCTTTTAATGAAAAATTAAATTAAATTTGTACTTACAAAATTTTCATCAGTTGGAAAATGTTCATAATTAATTGAAAAATTTGTTTTAATTTCTAATTAATTATTAAGGCATTCGATTTCAATAAAACTCATTTTTAATTTTGAAAATGGTTTATTTAAATCTGTTGAGCAAAAATGAAAGTTCATAAGTCACAAAAATTTCACTTTTCACTCACAAGTTCATGAAAATAAGATCCAAAAATTCACAGATTTTCTTGAAGGTCTAAGGGCATCAAAACCTTTTAAATTTGCACAAATGTTTATTTTGATACCCGGGTTTCGATTAGAAATTCAAGAGCAAATATAAATTTATAATAAAATCACTTTTAAAATTAATTAAACATAAATTCTGTTTTAAAGAATGCGATTTGCTAGAGTGTTTTACTCATATTTTACACTCTGCTAACGAGGCCCAAAATTAGAGTTCGAAAGGACAGGGTCTCCTTGGGAATATGATGGTAATTTCAATAGTGGAGATTTTGATAAAAGTTTAAATCAATTTGGTTTATGGATGTCTTCCAAAAAGATTTAGATAGAATTTTAGAAATTTGGAATTGCCATAAAATTACAAAATGATTAAACACTGTGGCTGCTACTGGGAGGCCAAACATATTGTATGCAATTCCAGAAATGTTTGGTAGTGAAAATAGATTACAAAAAATTGAAACTGCCGGCTACATCAATGCATTAAATAAGTGTATGTTTCAAGAAAAATGTGTTTGTACAAATAAGTATGTATTTAATTTAAGTAATATTTATTTGAGAGAAAATAATTGATCATTACCAAATAATGTAAATGAAGCTATTACATTATACAGGGTGGAAAAAAGTCAGTTTTATCGATTTTCATTCTAAATTATGGCCAATATCAAAATTCTGCTAATGGGAGTAAATAGAAATGTGCCCTGGCGCTATCTAATGGTGATGTAAAACTTGATCATGAGGGTCATCTTCAGGGTCATTACAATTCTAACACTGAAACGGTTAATGATAGAACAAAAAATCCAATTAGAAAGTTGCAGGGCATGGCCAAATTAGTCTAAAGGCATCTTAAAACACAAGACAATGTTTCTGTGTACGAGGATATTTAACTTACGAAATGTCAATTTGCCCTTAATTTGCAATTATAACAATAAACTATAAAGCAATGGAAAACTATAAAATATAAACATTTTACACAGCATCAACTTCCCATAAGTTAGTTTTAAGAAGATTATTGAATTCTAACTAAAATTCCACAAAAGTTTTATTTTTTGATGTTAAGTGTAATGTTTTAGAGCAAGTGGTGGAACTTGGTGATTCAGCAAGTCCATTAACAGCATTGAACTCAACATTTAAAATTCACAGCCAGTCCAAAAACGCAATAGGTGTTTCAAACTCTCATCAGTTAATTGTTTTATAAATAATTGTAACAAATTTTTAACATTGCTCTCAGCTGCATTCATATCTCCTGGGAATCTTGTTAAAGATAAAATTTTCGAAATTGTAGGAGCCATGTTATCATAAATAGAATTGAATTCTTCAATTGTCAGATTAAAACTGTTATTGATCACAACATCTGCCCAGCATTTTCGAACATACTCAGGCTGCATAACTAAAACTTTCTGAGTAACACTAGTTAAAACTTTGTCAATCATTAAAGTGGTTGGATTAACACAGCAATTATACTGATCTAAAGAGGAAAGCATTACAGCAGTATCAACTGTAGCAAAATTTGTAACTGCATTTGCAACAAGTTCCCTCTCACAGGGAGGGAGGTAAAACAGGAATTGTTTCCTGTCTTACTTGTCACACTCTCCATAAAATTTTTAGATAGCATTACAGGATAAACCTGATGCTTGCTCCAAAAGAAAATGAATACTCGACATACATTTGCCCAATCACTTTAGGCATATTAGCATCAATTAAGGGGACTTTGCAATTAACTCCATCTATATATCTGCAGTAGAAAAAATTTACAAATTCAGTGAAAACTTCAAGTTGCACACTTAGTCCAATGCCATTCTCTAAATTCTGATTTGGACCTATGATTTGAAATTTGTTATTGGCATTCAACTTTTCATCTGTGTCAAAATTTTGCAATAGTTCTTCAATAACAGTATTCTTATTAATCCAAATAGTAACAGCTAAAAATAAAATACATGTCATCAGCAAAAATGTTACATGTGGGTATGAAAACCGCCACTTAAAACGATTTAAAAATAGACCGGAAATGGTCAGAAAGTCGTGAAGGTCAAAGGTGACCAGGTGATTTTTATAATAGGATTTTAACGAGTAATGAGACAAGAGTTTTTACATTAATTAGAATTCATTGAAATGTAACATAGCATTACTTCAGAGATAAAGGAGCCGGTGGTGACTTTCGGC
>JAQGAZ010001930.1:0-22583 GCA_034692225.1 Polydesmus complanatus | reverse complement strand
AAGAAGTATCAGAGTCAGCGGAAGAAGTTTCAGTGGTAGCGGAAGGGGAATCGGTATCAGTGGTAGGTTTAAGAGTAATCGGTTTAGTAGTAGGTTTAAGAGTAGTCGGTTTAGTAGTAAGTTTAAGAGTAGTCGGTTTAGTAGTAGGTTTAGGAGTAGTCGGTTTAGTAGTAGGTTTAAGAGTAGTCGGTTTAGTAGTAAGTTTAAGAGTAGTCGGTTTAGTAGTAGGTTTAAGAGTAGTCGGTTTAGTAGTAGTTGTAGTGTCTGTGGCAGGGGAAGGGGACGCAGTATCATGGTCAGCGGTAGAAGTTTCAGTGGTAGCGGAAGGAGAATCGGTATCAGTGGTACCTGAATGAGTATCAGGGATATCTGAAGGGGAAGAAGTATCAGTACCTAAAAATTTAATCAACTTGGAAATGTTACCTAAATATTATGTAAATAGTTACGATTAATGAGAAAAGTTACCTTGCCCGTGTACCAACATTACCAATTGAAGCACAAAGACTATAATCAACAGACATTTTTTAGTAAACATCACTCCGGTTATTCTCGAACAAGTAAAAAAAAATTTTAAGTCGTGAATTTTATCCTTAAAACTTGTTATTTTAGAATGTTCTGATTCAGGTGTAGACAAGTTGCTTAAGTTTCAATCAATGGAAGAATACCTCAATTATTTTTACTCACAACGTTTAAAGCTAAATTTATTGTTGTTCAACTTGTACTTTGATTAAGTCGTCACATTTGAAACGTGCAATTTTAACAATAGTTTTATTTACTAAAAACAAGTTAAATATACATTTTTTTTTAAAAAAAAATGTGTAATTAGTAATTTTAAAATTATTCTGCGACACGTTTTTCCTTTAAGTGGACAAGGTTATTAATTAAAAACCTATAGCTTTTTCTTAATAATATAACCGTGATAATATAGACCTACAGTGCGTTCAAACTCACAGCGCATTTACAGCCTGTAAGTACTGTCACGTTTTGAACGCACTGAATTCTTATTGTTTTTAATATAAATTGTTCCACTGTTTCGACATAAACTGTTTTGAAAGTTTAATTTTCATAAAGCAAATTATTTAACAATAAACTTTTAAAATGAAAAATAGATAAATTAGAGCACAGTTAATATACAGAGCCTACTGTAGAATACAAAACCAAGCTAATCTAATAATTATTATGTAAATTCTAAAATAAAACTATTTTATTGACATATGGTAGCTAATATCATTAATTTTATCGCGGAGCCCAGCAGCATCTGAAATTTTGACCGCTGATGGTAGATCTGCAGCACATACTACCAAAAGAACAATTGTCGTTACTAGAACAAAAGGGTCCAAAATTACTGCAGCTGTGTCGACTGCTCGAGGAAGTCGTCGGACAGTTAATTGAATCTGTTCATTATCAATGAAGAAGTAAAGTACAAAAAGATATTTTATCTAATTTTATCATTAGAAACTCACTGGCTTGAGCGCAGCATCGAGAAAAGCTAGAGCAACACAGAAGGAGTTTGGTTTGCGAAGACGCTTCTGTAATATTCATAGAATTGCAATCGCTGCAAGAACTAAAAGTAAACGGAGGTACTGTAGAGGGGACTGTAGAGGAACTAACAGTAACATTTGTACCGTTGGCAGATCCATTTGAATTAGTCATTGCAGAAGGAGTAGGTGAATCGGTCGAATCTTACGTAAGAAAATAATTTAAAATAATCAAAATAGGAAGACAAAATGTGTAGCACCATGTACTCCCATTACTAAAATTATTTAATAATTATAATATTATCAATGGTCTGTACTAACTGTTTGTCTCTTCGGCATTAGTTCTTGGAACCAATAAAATCAATAAAGCGATTGAAATAGTTAGCAACTTTGTTATAAATTCCATTTGGCTAAATTTATATCAGTATTCACACTCGATCTTAAATTTAATAACTAAATTGTCAGATAAATTTTATCTATTATATACTGTTTTTCAAATGTGTGCCAATGTCAACGATCAATTTTCACAAAAATCGATGATTTTTCATTCTTTTCAGCTCTTACATGATTCATAAAATACATTAGTAACGTTTGTGTCACATTAATTCCTGACGTGTAAAAACTTTTTGTCCAGCTATGCAATTTTTCTACTTTATTTTTAAATCGTTAACATCTTACTGTATAAATAACTATTGCAAAACAATGTTTCACAAAATCTATCAATAATTAATTTCACGATATTGTTAATTCTACCCGTATGCTCTATTATAATACCCTATCTTCAACTTTATTACAAAATGTTTGGCATATTAATTATAAATTTTTTTTTTTTAACTGATTCAAAAATCTGCATAATAACATTTTTTCTTTACAATAATGTACTGTACACAATACTGTACATACAATCTTAACACTACATTTTTTTTTTTACAGAAATCTTAATCTTTATATTTTACGCAATTTATGTATATGAACATCAGATTCTACAGTAGATGACTAGAACACGCACCGTTTGTGGCTAATCATGACTCACATTGACGAGTAAGTTGAAAACGAAATAAATAACTGCGCACTCGTTTAAAAAATAATAATTCATAATTATTAATGACAAACTTTTTCAAAAAATTCAGGTCGTGAAGAAGAATTTAATTTAACCGGGAGAAGATTTTAATGAGAATGAATTCGCTTTAGTTACATAAACAAGCTGTTATCAATTATTAAGTTTGACGGAAGAGGGAGGGCCCAAGTTGATCATAATTTAAAACAGTGTTGATAAAATAAGAGGGTGAATGCCTCGCGATTCCCCTAGTCTCCATTTGGTAAGAAAATTCAATTTATTTTTATTTCATATCAATAGCAAGTAGTGTTTCTTAAAAGTTTAAGTCGCTTATTATGTAATTCGTGTGTGTGTATATGGAGAAGGGGGAATAGGAGTTGATGGTGGGTGGAAGTGCGATTGATTGATGAGTGGTTGCATTTCTTAATTTAAGAAACAGATGAGAACTCCATCGTTACGCTTGAAAGGCTTTCAAAGGCGTGAAAAACGTTTTATTGACGCTTTAAAAAAAAATAATAAAATTGGTACCGCTGGTAAAGAGCAAAGCAGTGTTGAATTAACATTCCGTGACAAAAAGCAATTTTTTAACTATCACATAATAGAATGGAATAGGGTAAAGTTGGTCTGCGCAAAGATTTGACATTAACCTCGAATGTTTTGGCAAATACAATGACAATGCACACTCCTAGAAGGGTGGGCGAGGGCTTTATTAGTCTGATAAACAACAAATTAAGGTCATTAAACTCACACGTCGAATTTATGCCTGAATGTAAATTAATTTAGAAAAATTGAGTCAATTTTATTGTTAAATTTATTACCTATAATTTTTTTTTTTTTTTAAATCTAAACCATTGTTTGATATTTTAAGTGGATCCCCCCGTAGATTAAGCAGGTTTGCAATTATTTTCTTTAATAACTGTGAATATAATTGTGAAACTTAAATAATTTTCAAACTTTTTTCTCCTAAAAACGGCAAATTTCAAAATAAAAAAAAATTAATTTTTATCTCAATTTTTATTTAAAGTTTTTATTTTTTAAGTATTTAAAGTTAAAAAATTAAATAATTAGGTTTTACAAGTTTCAAATAATATTTACATCAATAATCATTTTTCAATTGCATGTAGGCCTAATGTGTAATATTAATTTTTTTTAAAAATGGCAAACTTTACAAATTTAATGTTTATTTTTAAGGTTAAAAGTATGTTTTTAAAATTCAACAAGATGTCAATAATAATTGACAAATATTTTGCAAAACCATTTTTTGTACGGTATAGTATTCATTTTATTGCAGGCCTACCTATTTTCTACGTAAAGAAAAAAAAATATCGGATTTTTCAAAGCATGCAATAGGCGTGTTTACTCTAAAATTGGTTTTGTTTGCGCAATTGTCAATTACAATAGCGTCATGCATACGTTTTGATACAAAGCATTAATTTGATCATTTAAATACGAGGCGTGTGGAATAACTGTAAACAAAATAGAAGTGTGCTAACCGAAACCTTTCTTTACAATCACGTTCGAAGAAGTTGAATGAGCGTGAATCAACGGTTAAATTAGATTCTAGAAGGCTGGTTTCCTAATCTGACGAATTGGGAACGGGGAATTACACCGAATTTACCGCTAGTCAATTGAAACGTCAGTTTATAATTATTGTGGTTTACACCACAAGTAGAATTTTCCATACCTTTCTAGTCTAAGTTTCTAGTACGGTAATTACTTTAAACTAACTTAATTTATTTTTAATTAGGATCCTCTAGTTTTTTTTTTTTTTCGGATAAAATTTATTATTGTTAAGAGATTAGAAAGTAACACTTTCAGATAATTATTAAAATACGTACAACTCACAGCTAACAATTGAACCCTGAGAAAGCATTTTAATTGTCTTTGAGGAAGATAAATTTCAGGTTAATTAATGTTCATCTAAATATACCACATTCTACTTTATGTCGTATAGTGTTTCTAAATCTAATTACATGTACTGTTCTCAATTTTTTTTTTTTAAATAATACGTATAATAAAATAACATTACTATGTGTGATGTACTTCAACATTCCTAGTTAGAAGCTTCAACTTACCAATTCATTAAATTTTCACCCTTTAAATTTTTCCTCGCATACAGTGTAGACCTTATTTATTGCGGTACTGTAATAAAAATTAAATACTTTCTAATTTTATTTCTGAAAATGGTTTTTCTTTAAAGTATATAAAATTATGACGGGAAGAATTATTAAAATTATTTTTAATTTAGCTAACCATTAAGTTTTAATAATTGAAAATCAATTCACTATATCCACGCATTAAGTTATATTAATTTAATTTATGTCACCGGTACTTAGCTACTTCTTTTCTCCTGACCTATCCAAATAAATTTTATATTCTACAATGTACTTTAAAATAATAATTATGAATTTCAATGTTAACAATAAAAAATACAAGTAAATAAAATGTAATAGAATGTCAATTTTCGAACTTGCAAAACGTGGCAAAAATGAATTAAAACGTTTAATAAAAATACTAATGTTATTATTTGGAATACAATGCGAGGATGCAGAGTGAGACAAATTTTGAATAGTTATTAACCGGATTGTTTTCTATTCCCCACTCAGCTGCGCCCACTTAAAATAATAAACGGTAGATACAAACGATCATAGGTTTAATGTTTATTGAATATTATTGTATCAAATTTTAATGTTATTTGCGATGCTTTTAATGGTATTATTTACTCATCTGATCTTTTAAAAGTTTGATTTTAATAAACGCACTTCAAAACGAATGAGGTAAATAAATTAATAATTATGAGAGTAGTTTGGATAGGATTTAAGCAGCAGTAGAAATTCAAAAGAGATTTCACTGAACAATTTAACACGATGTGGTTAAACAATAAAAAAAAAAAGTGATAAAATTTCATTCGATCGAGTTTCGACGAGTGAATTTAGCTTTTAGCACGTGCACTGTCGACGGATCATGATGTGGTTCAATTGGTAGATAGCACGTTACCCACTGCCCTTCTTAAAGAAGTGGGGAAAAAAGCGATGGTTAGATGAAAATTTTGAATAGGTTAGAGGTGGGTTGGGTTCGCCATTTTATTTTGTATACAAAATCAAGTTTGGTACTCGTTCATCCGTTTCGCCGCAACTCCAACACACCCCTTATACATTTACACCGTTATTACCTTTTTGTAAAACACTAATTATTATTCTTTATCAATATTTATTCTTTTCTGTAATACGTAAAAACTTTTAAGTAATTGCTATTTATTGGAAAAAGAAATGTTTTCTAAGAGGAAGTGGGTCAGAAATGAAGTAAGCGTGTTTAGCACGTTCTCATGCAATAGAAATGTTAATTTCGTAAATTGCTCGTAATCATTGAAGGAATCAAATCATTAGAGAAGATAATGTGGCAGATTTCACTTCATTTCTTAATTTACTTTTCCTGGGGTAATTTTATTCTCACTCATCTTTTATAAATTAGCACCTCTAACTTGAACATCACAAAACAATTGAATTAATCTGAGAAAAAACTTTAACGGGAAGAATTTTAGAAAAAATAAAATTAAAGTTAAACATTATCAGCTATCCTGTTAATACTGTTGGTTTTACTCGTATCTTTCTTAATTCAAATATTGTACTTTGTAGTTTCGGAAAAAATATATTATTTATAAGACGTATGTTATGTCAAAACATATAAAATTGATATTACGGTTGGTGAAATAAATATTATGCTGTAAATTTAAAAAATCAAACTTGGGAAATAATTAAAATGTAAAAATTCATATGAATTATTATTATTAATAAATTGGAATTTAAATAATTAAACTTAGATCTTATTAAATTGAATCCTGTAAGATAATAAAAAAAATCTTTCTCAATATTTGAATGTTCATCTGATTTCTTTATTTTACGTACATTTCGTTTCGATATAAATCGAGTTGAGTTATTTATATCTGCTAATTTTCTGCTGTAGAATATAATTACATTTGATTTCGGGTTTTTATGATGAATGAAATGCATGAAAAAGTTCAAAAATTTTTTTTTAATGTGGTAGTAATATTTTATACTGTACTTCCTCACATAGTCCGTAAGTTATTTTTAGATAAACAACATCGATTTTTACGAATACAGTACATTAGCTCATTTACATGCAAGGTAAATAATTAAGCTAATTAGGGGAATATTGAACCCTTCTAGAATAGAATCGGTGCTCCTACTTCCTGTTGTTTTCTTCAAATTATTATATTCACAAAATAGCGATCAATAGATCAAATTTACGTTGTAAAAGTAATTAGCTTGCATTTTATATCTCCATTCTATTTTTTTTATTAGTATTTTACCACAGACAAACTGTATCATCTAATACTATAATTACCGTCATTATAAAAGTACAACTCATGGAAGTTTTGATTTATAGCTTAACATTACATTTTAACTTTTAAAGGTTAGAAGGATAGCTAACAGTAATGTACATGTAACTCTTTGCTTATATTATACTGTGTACTGTACGTCGGTATGCCTTTTTTAATAATATTTTTCACATTTTTATTTTTGGGTCGCTTTCAGGGAGGTAATTCTCTACAGTAAATTTGAATTTTTTAAGTGAAATTTTTATTTACGCTAATACAGAAAGAATCATGCGTTGTATTATTTTCGGAGAATTATTATTTTATAATTTATTTTGACCTCAAAATTTGCATCTAAGTTCAATTTCAATATTATATTTTATTGTCAATAAATCACAGGCGAATGGGTTTCACTTAATCTCAGTTTTATATACCACACAGTAACAGTACATTACACATGTACATAAAGTGCATTTGAAAAATTTGTTTACGCGATTAAATAAGACTCGGTATAAAAATTTTCGTGACCTTGATTACTGTAATAAACGCGGTTAAACGACCTTTTCTAGAATAGAGTGTACATTAAAACATAACAGCGGAGTGGAAACATGTCATAATTTTATTACACAATTATTATTAAGGTAAATTAAGATTTAATGGTTTAGGTTATCCGTTTGAAAAGTAATGTAGGGAAATATTATTTTCGGTAAGGAATTTTATTACGCGAATATTTTGACACTGTATTTTAACCTACAAAATGAGTTTATGAATGACTTACATTCATTGGATAAAGATGAGTGTAATATAATTTATAGTTTAAGCGATCTTAATCTAAATTATGCTTAGACTTATGATTAATGAACGTATTTAATCCAAAGTTAGTGATAAGCTTAGCAAAGTAATGATGAAATTTATAAATAAACATATCTCAAAAACAAAAACAAAAAAATTAATCTTTTTTTGAATATTACATTCTTTTGTGGGTGGTTAGGAAAATTATCGTAAAATACCAAATGTTAAATGATGGAAATCTTGAAAAAAATATTTAAAAAAATCTTTACCAGCAAATTTTTCTCCCTCTTTTAGAAAAATGCGCCACTTCATATTTTTTTGTTATTTTATAACTTAATTTTTTTTTTCTACATGTCTTATCAATAATAACATACCGGTATTTTACGATCGATGAATTTTGAATAGGTGATGAAAAAAATGAGCGACAAGCCACCGAATCTTTAAAAAATAAAATAATTCAATTCGGAAATGTTTCTAGCTTGATTTCTCGATATGCTTTCATAATTTGGTGACACCTTTCACGCGGGAGTACGACTACTTAATGTATATTCATTTTATTGTTAAACTTTTCTTTCTTCCTTTATAAGAAAAAAAAACTTTAATAATTAGTATTCCGCGATATCTTTGGCTGTATTTTTATCAATTCGTTTTTGCCGTTCCATCTGTTTACTCCATAAATTTAACACTTGTTAGATAAACTGCCGCCTCGTTTTGAGTGGAACCAGATGTTTTTTAAGACAAGATCTACCGACAAATCGGTTTTTGGGAGAGGTGGGGGGATGAAGGTGGCGAGGAAGACATATTACGAGGATACAGTCGTCTGACAAAATCCGAATGAAAACATTCATCGAAGTTTTATTTTGATTTATAATGTTTTTATAAAACAATAAAATCCCGAAATTCATTTTTTCAATATTTCAATAATTGGGTTATTTTTATTTCATTTATTTATTTGTTTATGCTATATGAATAATTAAACTGTGATAATAATTACAAATCTAGCCCAACAATAATAATTTTTTTATTGAGGCTTAAAATTTTAAAATACTGTACACGTAAAACTATAAATTCTTTTTGTTTCTTTCAAAAAGTTGTAACTTTCCTTTATGAAAATAGTCAAATCTATTTAATTTTAACACTTGAAGATTTGAACATTAATATTAATAAATAATAAAAAAATTAATATTAAATTAACTTTTACAAACTTTTTTTTATAAGTTAAGAGTTATTATTCGAAATAAACGTCATGGTTTTAAAATTTATATGAACGGTAAATAAATAATAATGTAAAATGTTTAATTCTGACGCCAAATTTTTATTGCTTTATTTTAATGGATGACTTTTAGCAATTTTTTAGCATCATAGTTCATCTGTTAAAACAATTACAATTTCTGGAAAAAGTTCAGCAATTTCTTGCCAAGAAAATGATACAATATTGCATTTCGTCCGATTATTGTAAACACTCGTTTTTATTCCCCCCTTAACAGTAGCGGGACAAGGGTGTGGCGACATTCAATTTTTTTTTCTCTTCAGTTCTTCTTCCCCCCCCCCCCCCCTCTTTTTAGATTAAGCGTAACAATGTTAGCACATCTTGTGGTCTACAATCATTTTAAAACACTTTTTAAAGTTCTCGTGTCGAGTCGAACATGAAAAAACACCCATAAGAATTTTTATTTTTTTTTTTTCTAATCTTTTTTTCTTTTATCGAGACATCGCGTTCTCTATGGGTGGCAGTTATTTTCCGAGCTTAAATTATAAATTCAAGTATGTGTACTTGAATTATTGTATGGTGACATTTTAACTTAGCCGATTAACCACGGTTCTCAATTTAAAATCGACTAAGTTTAAGTCTCCCCCGTTTTGTGCCACGCGAACTTGGTCGATTACAATAAAGCGAGGATTGAAACTGACTAAATCGTTATGACGCAAGTTGAATTATAAAAAGAAATCTCAAGTTGCACGTGTAAAAATAAACGACATGTGCTTGTTTATTCTATTGACTTTTTTCCCCTCCCCCCTCCAACCAACTATTTTTCTTTCGTCTTTTATATCAAGTTGGGGTGTAGAGATGGGACTGTTATTGCACTCGGGAACTCACTAAAGAATGTCAAGTGCAAGTCGATTTTTCTATTAGTTTTATCACATTCAGAAAACTCGTTTCTAACAAGATGGTGATAATTTTAAAAGCCAATTTAACTCAATATTATACTCTTTTGGAGTTCTTTGCCTGCTCTAATTTTGATTGATTTTTATTTTGGTGGACTAATTTGACAACGCATTCCTTTTTTTTTTTTCTTTCTTGAATATTATAAACAAAAATAATCAACTCTTAATAGATCTTATAATTATTCATCTTTTTGATAATGTAAACATTTTATACAGTATTTTGCTTTTACAGTATATTTAAAGCAGTATAAACTTGTGTACACAAAATCATGGCTTGAGACTTGAATTTATTTAATAACGCTAATAATACTGTGTGTTACAGTATACATAATAATAAAAAATAAATTAATTATTAAATGTAAAATTAATTAATTTTTAGCATTTCACCTTCGAGAAATATTAAACAATTTTAAATTTTCAGCAGCCAATGAGTCTAAAATTATAATAAATTGATCCAAATTACGATTGCTGGGATTAACGATAAACAATTATGTTCGCAGAAAAGGGTAGTTCAATTAAATAGAAAAATCTTTTTTACCCTGGAAAAAAGATTGTTCTCATTCAAATTCCATAGAAGAGAGATTGCATTATAAGAAGGTTAGAAACCGCAATCAAATTTTCAGATAAAAAAAAAACAAGTTAATTAGGTATAATTAGTTGAAAATTAGAGTATTATGATGGTAGCGGAATATCGATTATTAAGATTCTCCAGACAAATAAAATACATTATGGTAATTCACTAGATTTACCCTTCTTTCACTCTTTTTTTAACATCCCTCTAAAAATAGAACGTTCGTTTCCCCACATGATCTCAATACCTTAAGGTAGTGGGGGTGGGCTGGGTCGTCAGCGGTAAGGAGGGCGGGTACCAGCAAAGGCCAATAGGAGCCACAAAACGAAAACATCGCTTTGCTACCATTACATTGCACGTGCACAAATCCATAACATGTGCAATTCTCGCACCGGGAGTTTTTGACACGACTGTTTCTTTTAATTTGTTAAATTAAAAGTGCTTCATAGAAGACTCATCGATTTATTAAATTTGATTAATTTTTTTCTTTTTACACGAATATTTCCCACAGGAAATTTTAAGAAAATTATTTTTTCTTATTATTTTATTTCTTTCTTCTTCTAGAAAATTGATGCGAAACATGTGAGAGAAATTTCATCGATCATTGAACTTGCTTTATCGATCGGAAATAAATTTCAGGAGTGATATTTAAAATACGGTAATACCACTTCTCCAACGGTATATACCGTGTAATATATTATTTATACGGGTTCGGATCTTTTATCACTGAAGGATTTATCATTCGAAAGGAAGAAGCGGAGGAGGAAGGCTAATTGGATAAGTCTCATTTTTACCCTGGATTTATAGACAAACTTATTGTGGACATAACGATTCTTGTTTTATTTGTGGCTCGAACAACAATGGCGAAGATTAAATCAATAAAACCAGATAAATAGGTAAATAAGTCAACTTTTTATTACCACTTTTATTAGGTTTTTGGCATTTCGAAAATAATTTCATGATTGATTGATTTAACATTTTTATAAGTTTACGTTACAAAATGCTTGATGAAAGTTTTATACAAGTTTTTTAACATTTTGATTTGCGTTAAATAAGATCAATTCCAACTTGTCGATAAATATTTCAACACCGAAAATATTAATATCAAATTAAGTTTCTATTTTTAATTATTTTACCCTATTTAATGTCTTTTTTTTTTTAATACATTATACTACGGTATTAATAAAAACTAGGATATAAACGTAAAACATTAACGCTTATTTATCAATTTCTAATGCTGCTCAAACTTAATTTTAAGAAAGTTTCAGTAAAATGTTTAAAAACTGAAATTAAAAGATTGAAATGAATAATAATCTAAAATAATTATTTTTTTAACAATTTTAACGATTTAAAAGTTCCTGGTTTTTTCAACAACTTGCTGTTATAATTTACTTTTTTTTCTTTTGCTTAAAAAAATTGACAGTTTGATGTTAGAAGTAGGTAAATGATGACAGAAAACTTTGACAAAACACCTACAGTACTATTAAAAAGGTAGATGAACGCAATAATATATTTAAAAAAGCATCGTTGTCTATTAATTAGGTCGTTTAACCAAAATACTAAACCGTAAGCTAAATTATCTATCAATTTACTAAAAGATTCTTCAATTTATTTAGGTAGTTATCAACAACTTTACCACGCCACACAAAACAATCCCATTTGAAAAAATATTTACAATTCAAAACGTTATTTGATATTAGAACAACAAAAAAAAATTGTTTATAAATAGTTTTTCCTAGCTCGCAGCCTATAATTATTTTTAAAATGTCAAAAATTTATTGATGTGCAAGTGCTAAATTATTGTCATACAAAATATTTCTTTTCTTGAAATTGCTATTTTTTGGGGGGCTTTCGTTCACACTATGTAAACCGCTATTACATTACAAAGTCGCTTTCTTTTTTTTCTTCCTTTAAACCATCTGTACGTGTAATGTATTGTATAAATAAAGGATGGTTTGAGAATATTTTTATGGAAGATGAAAGGACAACAATAAATAGATAAATAAACCACACCTTTAGATAAGCGAATTCTGTGGATGACAATAATATTCAAAACTACCGAGACTTTACTTAGTTAAACGCTGCTTAAATAAACATGAGATGTGATTTTTATGACTGATGTCGTTGAGTAAGGAAACAACAACAACAAAAAAAAAAAAATAAAAGATTTAAGTGATTGTGCAAATTAATTCCTAGGTGTCCTACGGGAGACATTAGTGTGAATGGGATTAGGATTGGGATAGAAAGCGGTCATTCACTGCGAAAAATCGATTCCGAGCGTACAATACTTAGAAACAAGAAAAGTGTGACTGAATCTCATTTCGCCAAAAAAAAAAAAAACTATGATAAAAGCTAGAAAAAGTAGATGATCCGGTAGATTATGAGGTTTTTTTTCTTTTGCTTTATCGTACATTTAAATAAATTGCGCCAGTATGTACCATTTTTCAATCTACGTTAGTTTAATTTTATTTTTCCCTTAAGGTGTTTGAAACGGTGACTAAAATGAGATGTAATTGAAATGCAATTGAATTTGTCAATGTATAAACTTTTTAAAAAAATCAGTTAAATTGCAATTTTAAGTTATTAAAAAAACCATCTAACAAAAAGCAATGCTTGCAAAAAAAAAACCCGAAAATAATCAATTACCTCGTATAAAATAATACAAGTATTATTTGAAAAAAAATTTAATTTGCAAATAATTTAAATTTAAAATAGACCAAAAATATAAAATCTCTAAATGCAAATGTTTGCGTATTGATTAAAAAAACCACCGGTAATAATTAGTTTACGCTTAAATTACAGTAAATTTTAGCTACAAGTACGAGTATAATACAATAATAAATTTGCACGCATTAAAAAATAAATCGTATACCAATAAAAAATAAAATCTTTTAACATATTAGATTTTTTTCATTTCGTCACAAAACAATATGTTCATTACAGTACCTGTATTATTTTGTTAAAGATAGTTTAAATATAGCACAATCAATCAGGCAAGCAAGTTTTTTTTTAGGTGTGGAACCCCTTAGTAATATTCCTCCCAAAAAAAGAAGTGCGTATCCACCTATTGTTTACGAAGGTGTTGCAATGCATTATACAATACAGATAAGTTATGGGCATTTAGTTTATTTGTTAACGGTTTTCCCGGTCTTACACATAAATCGTGCCAAAGTTATAAAGAATCATCCTAGATCCTAGTTCCGATCATTAATAAAGGATTTTCGGAATAAACATGATGGATAGTAAAATTGTAATAAAAGAAAGATGTCAAGGAACTTGGTTAGAGAAGATAAATATGCATAAAAATGAGAAAATGACGTTTAGTAGATGACATCATGAAGGAACCACCCTTCTTCATTTTTGCTTAGTGCATAATATGAAAGAGGGCGCTAATGGTTTTTTTTTTAACCGCAAATTTAGGCAAAGATCGCAATTAGAAAAGGGTGGAGATTCTAACACAGATTCCTTCTACACTGATTTAATACAAATGATCCAAAACAGATTTTTTTTTTTAAAAAAGACTATACGCATTATGGAAATATGGCACTCTAGGCTGGTTCATATTACTTTATTGGTACATAATTACTTAAGAGTTCTTAGGTTGGAATCAGTCCGTTGGCCTATTTATCGCTGCCCGCGCCATTTAATTGCTACTACCGAACTTTCAGTAGTATTAGATTGTATTTTTAGGACTACCCGTAGAAAGTAATTTACAAAATGGGAGGGAGAAAAAAAAAAACTGACCTGGTATTGTACTTATTCGAGGCTGCCAAATATTATAATTTTTTTTTTTCCGATGAAATTTTTTTTCTATGCATTTTTACGGTATATAACGAGGCATTATATTTATGGCTTATTGATTTCGTTTTTTTATTGCACTTGTTATTAGAGTTTGATTTGAACAAGAATTTTGAAAGTGTAAGTCATGCTTGACATGAATAGTGTGAATTTTTCACTTCTAGCTACCTACGTCTTATTTTATTCAATCAAAAGTGATCTTATTAATATTTTTTTTTTTTTTGTAGATTGATTGGTCATTGTGCCAATTATTACAACTAACAATACGAATAACTTTCTTTACCGCAAATATTAGAAAAAATTCCGAAAGTCTAATTTGATAGCTGATAATTTTTGAAATTACCGAAGCAAAATTACCTGACCATTCAAAAATTAATTCAGTAAATTTTTGCCGCGGAAAAAAAGTCGATAATTTTCTTTAGTAAGGTATTATTTTTTACATTGTGAAAATTATTTTCGAAATTGCTTCGTCAAATTATACGAATTTTTCTTCGCTTTATAGATGATTACAGATGGTACAATTTTAAAATATTAAAAAAAACCTTGATTGCTCACACTTTCTTAAAAACTTTATTTTTCCTTCTTAAAATCGTTGGCAGTATAATGGCTCGCTCATATTGCATTATGAATGTTTAAATTACTACCGGTAAATGTTATTTAAAAAAATTTATCTATAAAATTGTTTTCTCATTTTGTTTAATAATTTTTTATCATTGTAAAAATATGTTAATGTTAAATAAAACGATTTAAAAAAAATTTAAAGATAATTAAAAATAAAATAATAGGAACCGCTTGTTGTTTCTTCAAAAACAATATTGGTCTCATTTTAAAATGTAATTTTTACTCTAGTTTATTATTATTATTTTTTTTTTGAGATAAAGGTTTACTTTCCAAAGAATAATATTCGGTTGAATGATTTACTTTTTAAAGCAGACCTATATTTAATTATAAAAAGTCAATGAGAGTAAAGCATGGCACTAGTTTAGCGCTAAAAATTCGATGTTACAGGGTATGACATATTTCACACGACATCCTTCATCAATTCTTCACTTTTGTCACACTAATTAGAATTTGATCACGTGTTTTAAAACTATCTTTAATAATGAATTTTAAAAATATTTATTTCTACTATTTTAGGCTATCAAGTGAGATATTTAAAGACAACGCCAATTTTTGCTACATTGGTTCAAATAAAAAATAAGAAATAACCTTTAAAAATAAAAAATGGAACGACAACGGTGGATTATCATTATAACAGTTTGTTTCTTGTTAATTCATGAAACCAACGGGAGACCGGCGAAGAATTTTGGAAGAACTAACTCTAATAAAAAGCATTCACCTGTCATAAGTGGAGAAGATGGGTATCCTGATAACGTATCTTATGAAAATCGAGGTAGATCTGATGCTATGAAAAAGTCAACAAACAAACAGACGAATTTTGGTACGTAACGATTGCCGATTTATAGAAAATGCAATTGGATTACACTCCTTAAATGCAAATGTTTTGATCCTCCCCGTTCGTTAATTTTTGGAATTTTTTCCTTTACTGAAAGTGTATTTACTTTTTAAATTTATCAAAATTATCGTAATCATGAGTGAAACTACAACGAATAAATAAGTTTTAAAACTTTAAATTTTAAATATCTAGTTTTCATTTTCTTAAAAATAAAACAAAAATTATATTAAAAAAATCACATTCTTTCCTTTTTCCTTTACTGAAAGTGTATTTACTTTTTAAATTTATCAAAATTATCGTAATCATGAGTGAAACTACAACAAATAAATAAGTTTTAAAACTTCAAATTTTAAATATCTAGTTTTCATTTTCTTAAAAATAAAACAAAAATTATATTAAAAAAATCACATTCGTGAATATTTAATAATAATAAATCTCTTAACTTTATGTAGGTTTCATTATAAAATATAATCTTTATAAATTCTAGTACAGCAACATTTTTCATAAAAAAATAATTGCTTTCTAAAACTGAAACAAAAAGATTTCTTCTCTACTTAAAAAAGTACAGTAATAAAAACCTTGTAGCTGTTTTTTTTAAAATGATAATCTTTTCAATTGTTTTCCTGAATAATTTTTTGACTGTCGGTATAAAAAAAAAATCGAGAACATAATTATTTTTTTTATACAGATATTAATTATTTGTGTATGACCTTTATTTAGACAAAGAGGAATTAGAAGTCGACCTCGGTGAAGATTGGCCAATTACACCAAATTATGAAATCGAATCAAATGTCGGCAAAGAAATTGATGTTTTATCCGCTATTCAAAAACCGTCAGAGCAGATTTTATCTACCTTAGAAATGTCTCCGACTTCCGTTGTAGTTGACGCCGGCATCGACGAAGAGTTAGAAGAAGATTTAGAAGTTTTTACTCAAGGTTCCGTTCATGACGAGTCTTTGAAAAGCAACGAATCGGCACCGGCAGAACTTCGAAAATTACCCATTCACATAGACATGGGCTCCCAAACACAAGATGCGGAACATAAAGCCAGTAATGCTGGTATCGGTACTGTGTTTTCTTTAAACGAGGACTTCACCGATGCTGAATTTGCCATTGGAGAAGCACCAGAAACCCCCGCCAACAAAACCTTTGAGGAAACTCCGGCGATTTTAGAAACGGAAACTGTGAGTTTGAGCGAATTCGTTAATCGATCTATGTTTACAGTTCAGTTGAAGCCAAAATTCACTCCGAAAGAGGAAATTAAAGTTGAATCTACAGTTACGATGATAACCAAACGACCACACAAAATGTCCTCGCAAAATGTGTTGAAAGCAACGACGGAATTGTATCCAATCACAACTTTTTCTAGTCATTTTTCCGTCAACGAAACCGTTTTGGAAGAGGATGAAACAGCTGACGTTTTACAGACAGTAAAAACGCTGAACGTGGTGGTCACCGAACCAACAAAAGATGACAATATTTTGGTAATTAATTCTCCATTAAAACATAACGTACCGGTATTATAAAATTTATTTAATTTATTTATTTATATCTAATAGTGTAATGCATAATTAGAATTGGCAATTGAATCCGAATACCCTATAGTAATAGTCTCAATAGTTCACAAAAAATTTGTGCCAACTTAGACTTGGTTAATTTCCATTACGCTTTGGCGACATTAAATAGGGTAAATGGTACAATAGAATAAATACTTTGGCGTATAAACTCGGAGCTTGCAAAATTATTCTACGAAAATTGGCAAATTTACCCCATTTTTTTATACAAAAATATTAAAAATGTAAATTCTCGAGATGGACTAGTTAGGATGTCAAGATCGACCTGTTGATCGCCAGTGACGGCCATAGCCCGGGAGTGACAAAATTTCGCCCCTACAAAAATAACTTACACAACATAAGTTTTCAGTATCCGGCAATTTCATTACCGGAATAACGAAATTTTATAATGCAACAAAAATTTCTCCGTGCAAATTTTTCAGTAATTACCTAATACCGTAGTACATGTACGAGTACTATAATTATTCTTAAGATCACAAGAATAAATTTAAGTGAAAGGGGGAAAAGCTATGAGTAAAAATAAATTCTGATTGGAAAATTGCAATGGTAATTTGATATATTAACCAATTTCAATTTAAAATTTTTGATCCTCAAAAATTAGTCACCGGTATTGCAATAGTAAACATTCCTAAGAAAGTGTGATTTCGTTTTATTTGAATTATATTTTCTCAATCAAATTAATTTATTTATTTTCTCATAAATTTAGGTCTCAACCATTACAACCCTTCCAACTACTACCTCAAATCCAACAACACCAAAGCCATTTACCAGAAGATATCCAACTTCTCATCCAAACGTAAGTTTACGTCCAACTATCCGAAGACGAATCACCGTTCCAACGACAACCCAATTAGCCTTTTTAATAACAACCACAACAAAAAAACCTACGATCACAACCGCCTCATCGACAACAGCAAAACCAGTGACGAAGGATCCAAAATTGCAAAGTAAACCTTTAAATAAAATTAACGATACTCACATTTTTATTACTAAAACCACCTTTGCCACTAAAACAACCCCCGCAACAACAATTCCTATTAAATCGATTGCCACAAAAAAGCAGTTCATGGTCACAGTTCCGCCTTTAGAGGACGAATTTACAGAACCAAGCAATACATTAGAAGTTCAACAACAGAGTAGCGATATAGATATGGTTCCGGAAATAAACGAAACACTATCGAGTACCACGTCCCTCAATTATAATGGTCTCTGGAATTTGTTCTCGGTTGAGGCCAGCAACGCTATTATCATAAGTGTAATTATTGGAGGTTGTGCAATTATTTTCTTTTCTATTCTCATGGTGTTTTGCATGTGGCGCCAACACGTATCACGAAGGCCTAATTATCCTCCTACAGAATCATCAAATTGCAGCTCAAACAACAGCGCATCTTCTTTTATTGCTTCCAAATCAGGTTAATAAAAATGTCTTATTCCAAAAAGGATTTAGCATATTATACAGTACGCTGTACGTGATGTATAATTTAAAACTAATAATATTATTTCCCCGCATTAATGTTAACGCCATAAATGTGTGTATGATATTAATTTGACGTTAGATTACATTTTTAAAAAAACGTACTTGTATAATAATAATTATCGTTATTCGCATTACAAGTATTATGTACGTCTTACCAGCTGTAAATAGGCCATTATATAAATGAAAACGTACTCGAAGCTAAAAACAATGTATTTCATTTGTAATTTTTGTTGTTTTTTTTATCTACTTTACATACAGTATCATATTTATAAAAGCAATAAGATTAGTGCGTAACGCAATAAAAATGCACTAAACTTAAAAAATCTTAATTGTTAACAAAATTGTGGTCATTTATTCTTAGAAAGCAATAATTAAGTATGCAGCAGGAAAACTACCAGTAGTACGATTTTCTGATGAGTAAAATTAGCCTACTACAAAAAAAAAAATAAGAAAAAAAAAAGCTTGATTGACTTATTTTTTTCTTTATAATATCTTTCAGGTACCGGTATGTTTGCCCATTACAAAATTATAAATTATTGTAGTGATGTTTTCTAACCTAATTAGTAGCATTTAGAAGAATACTTCGCAAAAATAGGCAAGTCAATAAATTTTACTTGCATGGCTTAAAATGAAACCTTCAATCAACTTCTTGATTCAGTTTTCTCCAAGGCTTAAACATGATATTAAATACAAAAATATTTTGTACATACCGGTACAGTAATTCTAATTTTCGAACTAACCCAAAAATAAAATAAAAAATTCGCTAATAAATTTTCGTTTTATAAAGAATGAGATAATGCGATTTTAAAAATAAAGACCTCGAAATGTTTTTCGTCTAAGATTCCAAGCGAGCTTAACCCAATAAAGTCGGCAGATAGAACTTAGAAGTTCTGGGTGAGCAGAACAAAGTTCTAGAATAATAATAGAACACAGTGCAAAAAATTATAATATTGTACAGTACTGCAATTCCCGGTTATACTGTACATGGATAGCCCAAAAACATTTCTCAGGAAATTAAATTTTAATTGTTAATTTATTTGTCAAATAAATACAATTTAGGAAGTTTGAGATAAGCTTATCCCAATTTCATGACAAACCATAGTAACTTTCTATGGTACCGTAATTCTCGATTATCTATTCATATAAAAAAAAATAAAATAAAACATTACAACAAATTCAGTTATAAAGAAATTGAATTTGTACCGCAAGAATTGGCTTTAAAACGAAATATTTTCACAATCGAACAAAATTTATAATAGTTTAAGCATTGCGTATTTAAAATTGTTGACAAATAATTCAGCTCATTAAATTCGAATGTAAATACGAGTACTGTAACTCAAAAAACGATACACAACAGTGCGCAGTATCTTACAAATGCCTTGAACTGCAGTACCTTAAATCGTTATAATAAGAAATAAGAAAATAAATAACTTACACCACTTTGTCTACAGACTCAGAGAGTAGTGTAACGCTTAAAAGAAACAATTCTACCTTAAAATCTTCCTAAATACGATACAGTAGCCTACTGTATTTACAATGTGTAAATACGGTCGTTGATAGATATATCATACAGATTCTCGATTTCTCTCTATACTGTATTATGAAAAAAAACCCTCCTGCTCAAACAGAAAATATTAAAAGTTATATGTACAAATCGTGGATAAAATATCTTAAAAATATTAAAACATCATTTATACATCAAAAAAGGTCAAGAAGAATTCTGTATAAAATAACGTCCCAAACTTACAAATTCATCTTAACTCGCATACAGTAACTTTTATATATACAGTAGAAAAGCTTCCTAAACCATACAAAAAAATTATAAAATTGACTTTTTTAAGTTCAATAATAATAATTATTGGATGAAGCCATATATCACAGACAGGGATGTTTACACATTTTGACTGGCAAAAGCCGAATTGATGATAGGTGTGGGTAATTCATCTTTATCCACATTGTTCGCCAAATGTTCCACTTCTGCTAAAGACGTTAACTGCGTCTCGTATCGATGGTTAACGAGGGTCTGATAAAAATGTAAAGCAAAAATGAGAAATAGAATGACTACTGGCACCAAAAGCGCGGTGGCAGCGATGGCAGCGTTCTTGCTGTAGGTCAGAAACTTGACCCAACAAAGTAGAGCGATTTCCACGAGGAAGAGAAGGATTCCGAAGAGAGTGGAGAAAGCCCAAGCGAGTTCCACGTAAATTCGCATTCTGTCGTGCGGAGATTCGGAGATGGCGTCGTAACTGTGCATGTTACTCACAGCTTCGATATAAGGCAAAATACACGTGCTGATCATCAGAGCTAACATATGGACGGCGACCAAGAGCGTGGTGCAAACTGCGAAAGAAACCAACAGTCCTTGGGGGAGACTCTGGTCGTCGCTCGAGTTCAGCTGAACCTCAACCATAGCCACCTAAATCATACGGCAATTAGATATAACCAGCGCTACTTATTAACCTAAAATTATTATAGTTATATATGCTATCGAGTATTCCGAGTTTGTTTTTAAGTTACCATCGCAAAGCCGGAAAGTAATGCGGACGTCCTGCTGGAAGCTTTTAATTTAGCTTTGCTTAGATGAAGCCTTCGCCAATCCAGATTGTGCATTTGGAAGTTGCTGAGGTTGGTGTTTGACATTTTGTTGACCAGTGATTGAAACACCCAACCCGGAACACTGGGAAGCTGATTAAGAATAGACGTGGTAGACAGAGGGAAATGGGAAGAAGTCATCGAGGAATGTCACACTTTTACATCGATTTCAAGGTCGAAGCCGGAGAAAGCTCAAAATAACAGTGCCTACTTGATTGCCTTGCCAATAGATGGCGCAACTATCGTCAAGTTTTGAACCGCGCATGGGCATAAACTTCAGATGTTGAGAAAATTAAGCAATTAAACATTCTGCAACTGTGATACTTTTATTGCAAAATAATATAATTATTATATTATGTTGCATACTGCGCTGTATTACAAACTACGTGCTAATTAATTTCTAAAACTAATTATGCCACACGAAAAATAAATTAGTATCACTCTTGTAATAAAATCCCAAATTTTCAATCTCGACAATTGAACTTTCTCTTATAAACGATATTATACTGTATTATATTTTTTTTTATTTTAATTGGAATTATTTATTTTTCAAGTCTATGAATACTTCGCATCCTAAATGCGTTCTCAAAAAAAAAAAAAACGTTGACGTTAAGTAAATAACATTTTCCCATAGGAAGACTTGAAAAATGTGGATTTTTTTTTTACTCAAATCATTATTTGATCTATAGAAAATTGGAAATACGTACAGTAAGCTTACAGTATATATTATAATAACAATGTGGGGCGCGTACGAATACATTTAAAAAAAAATAATAATAATAAATGCACCTTTCATGTCTTTTAAAAAAACAATAATAAATTATTTCTTATCAACAGACAACTGATCAAGTTGAACGAATGAAATTTCAGAGTAAAAAAGATGAAATAGCGAAAATAATACAATAATATTATGCAAGCTGCATACAAAGATGCAATACAGAAATAAATTAATAATGCACAGTGAAACGGTGCAAAACTGAAATCTGGATCTATACAGTACAGCTGTAATAAGTCTACATTATCCAAAAATTTCAGCACTTCATAATAATTTAGTCTAAAATGATATTGTATATTACAGTAATTATATTTACGAAAGAAGTAATGAAAGAAAAATCAAACAGGTGTAGCCTACCATATAAAGCCCTATATTCACGGTGGCCCTATTGCTCATGTGTCTGTGTTTTGCTATAAAATCGAATTCTATTTTAAATATCGTCACCCTAATGAGAAACCAGCGTAACTCCACTTTTGAAAATTGTTCAGGGCAAACAAAAAACTAAATTTCT